>AWOL01S0033751.1:38605-50766 GCA_000715115.1 Nicotiana otophora
TTTGTGGTATTCTTAGAAGGCGATTAATACTAGTTATTAATTGTTGTCTCAAGTTACTCGTAAAGCGGTCAAGATCCGAATCTATTGTTTTGATTTGATTTTAAGTAAAGGCGTTTGATTTTTTCAATAAATCAAGACGTTGTTGCTTTGATCTTGTCAAGGCTATAGAATTTGCGTTCTTGGAATTCTTTCCTTGAATTTTCCCATATCCTTTATTTTCTACCCTTTAGTTCTAGTTGTTCAATTCCTTATTGTTATTGCTTCTGCATTTACTTTTCAAATTCTTACTCTAGTTTGGATTCCCGACCTTGTCGTTATCAACAATTGCCTTTGTATTTGTTGCAAGGTTTCTTGGCAACTTCATCCACATTTCGCCACTTTATTTTGTGATTTTAAGAGTTACTTAGTTGCTCTTATATGGCTTCCACGTTGGGGGTTAATATTTATCCTATAATTATCCACTTAATTCCTTAAGTAATTTGTTAATCCTTCATTAACCAATAATTACCCAATTATCCACATAATTAGGAATTCTCTTAAATTACTTAAATTACTACTCACTTCTAACATATTTTGTACACCTTACTATTATGCTCATGTGGTACCTTGTATGGCACTAGTCCATAAATACCAGGTATTATAGCTCGGGCCATTTTTTATTACAAAATGTCAAACTATGACGAAATTCATTTCCTTCGATTTGCTTACCCTCTCACCTTCAAGAATTTATTTATCACTTGTTTGAAGTAGCAAAATACTTATAATCCCAAAATAATCTTATTCCCGAACTTACGTCGATTAACCTACGACGAAATTTTAACGTACAAAAATGCGGGATGTAACATCTCATTTCCGAGCTTTCATTAATTTATTTATGGCGTACTTTCACGTACGACAATATGGGGTGTAATAGTTGGAGTTACATTTCAAGATTGACTTGGTTTTTGTTTCGTAGTGTTTTTTCTTTTCCTAAGGTATTTGGACTTGTTGTCCAAAGTAGTTTAGGACTTTATTTCCTTGTTTTTAGGTAGGAATTTCGCGACCCCCTCTCTATATAAATGGGTATCTTCTTTACTTTTAGATTTAGACTATTATCAATAAAATTTGTGAGATTTTCTTTCATTCTTGTGTGTGGCTACTCTTGAATTTATTCTTCAACCTTCAAGTCTCAACTTAAGGTGGTAAGATTAAACTCTTTCGAAATCTTAGATCACTTCTAGGTATTCATGAAAGGTGAAAAGTTTAGGCTTATTGTTATTCTTGTTATTCTAAAGATCGGGTTTCACAATCTATCTCTTGTTTTTAATTCTCAACCAAAGGCGATTAGTTCTTTGTTAGCTAATTGTTGTTGTTGGGATTCAACTTCAAGAATAGACTTCTTGAATTCAAGAAACTCTTTCTTGAATTCAATCTATCTTTAATTTTCCGTCTTTTTTTGTTTCTTTATTTTCTTTTAGCTTCTGCACGTTTCTTAATTTTTTTAGTAATTCTTGGACCCCTATCGTGTTGTTATCAAGTTGTATCAGAGCATAGGCTAATCAAGATTTCAATCTTGATAATCTTGGGAGGTTCTTGAGCAAAACAAAACGAATAAACAAAAACCAAAAAAAAAAACAAAAATCAACCAAAAGAAAAGCATTATGGCTCATTATTATTTGTAGAATGCAAGCGTTATTTGGTTTCCAAGTCAAGAAAGGAAACAAGAAGAGGGGATCCTAGTTCTTGAAGATTAAAGTAACTTCTTTCCTTATTCTTGTGGGTTTTGGGTTTCCTAAATTCTTTCCTTTTCCAAGGTTTGGTCCTTCACTTTCCTTTCCTTTTTCTAACTCCACATTCTTATCACTAAGGGTAGTGACTAGTAAGGTTTATTAATAAATCTAAAGATTGACGACCAAGAGTTACTTTGAGTGAAAAAAGGCAAGAGATGCGAGAACATTAGAGGAAAAAGCCAAATTTGAGAGATACATAATTCTTCTAATCTTTGTTCAAGATGTTTCAAATAGGTAGTTATAGTGAAAGGAGGTGATCTATGACTCAACAATTTGAAAAGTCGAACTTACAATATACCGAATGAAAGGAAGACAATGGTAAAATTATTTTTCAAACAAGAGCTAAAGTGATATCTGTGATTTGTGCCCTTAGAATTGACAAAGAGGTAGGTTATAACTCAATTATCACTTATATGGTTGAAAAATTGAACTTGCCTTGTGTTTAGCATATTGAACCCAACATGTTGATGTCACGACCCAAATCGATGGGCCATGACGAGTGCCCGAGTCCTACCTGTCGAACACCCCTAAACATACGTCTAAGATATAAACATGAATTAAGGGTAGGTCATGAATAACATCTTCCATTAAACTGCTGAAGCACGCGAATAACATACATGAGGAAAACATGTCCAAAAGACATATATACACATGCGGAATACGGTAGGACGAGCCGACAAGGCTGCGATAGACAATTATATATCCAAAACAGGAAGCTGACAAGGCCACATACTATCCAACTATACATGATTGTCTATATACCTCTAATGGAGTGTAAAATTATATAAAGGACGGGACTGGGCCCCATCGTACCCATGTGTACATACAAAAGTAGCATACCAAAACTAATAACAGTGTTACACCCCATGTTTTCGTACGTGAAAGTATGCCATAAGTAGATGGAAGCTCGAAAATGAGATTATTTTGAGATTATAAGCATTATGCTATTTCAAACAAGTGATAAGTAAATTCGTGAAGGTGAGAGGGTAAGCAATTCGAAGGAAATGAATTTCGTCATAGTTTGACATTTTGTAATAAAAAATGGCCCGAGCTATAATACCTGGTATTTATGGACTAGTGCCATACAAGGTACCACATGAGCATGATAGCAAGATGTATAAAGTGTGTTAAAAGTGAGTAGTATTATAAGTAATTTGAGATAATTCTTAATTATGTGGGTAATTAATTAATTATTAGTTAATGGGAGATTAACAAGTTGATTAAGAAATTCGTAAATAATTAGTTAAAATCCTTGGATAAGCTTATGGAACTTTAACGTGGCAGCAAAGTCTTTAGTCAATTAGTGACTCTTAAGTTATATGGTAAGGTGGCATATTTGGAGGAATTTTTGTGGCTTAGTCATCACAAGTGGGGCCCACACCCACTAATACAAAAGTCTTCTCTAAAATCACCAAATGAAGATGGTCACACTTACTAACGGATGAAAATGCTTCAGCAAAGATCATATTTTCCAATAGCAACGTGATTTGCTTCAAACATTTCATACAAAGTTATACTGCGTAATAGCAACGGGATTTGTAATTCTAAGATAGCACAGTACAATCTTTCTCAAGAATATTATACGGATTATTTCCTATTTCAATCTGCCGTTACGTATTTTCACAAAAGATATGTGTTAGAGGGATTGTCAAGAGAATCGGTTCAGGTATGTTAAGGCTATCCCTTCTTTCTTTTTGGAATGATCCATACGATATAAACGAAACGAGCAAATGCACAACTTCCATAAATGACTCTATTCATAGAAATACTAGAGGTTCCTAAGCTCTTTATTTCCCATGTGTCCTATTATTCTATCGTCTATTCATGGGTCGCAGAAAATACGTAAGTTTATAAAGTTTACTTCATGACATTAATCAAAGGTATAATGGTCTTATGACGTTCCGAAAAATCTTACTAACGTACTCTTATTGTTACATCCCATATTTTCCTATGTAAAGTACGCCATAAGTAAATTCGTGAAGGTGAGAGGGTGAGAAAATCGAAGAAGATGATTTTCGTCGAAGTTTGGCAATTTGAAATAAAATACGGTCCAAGCTATAATACCCGGTACTTATGAACTAGTGCTACAAGGTACCACAAGACTGTGATTATAAGGTGTATAAAGTGTGCTAAAAGTATGTGGTATTTTAAGTAATTTGAGATAATTCCTAATTATGTGGATAATTGGTTGATTATTGGTTAATGGAAGATTAATTAGTTAAATAATAAAATAGTGAGTAATTAAGATTTTGGATAAGACTAAATAAAGCCTCCCAAACGTGGCAGCCCAAGATTATTGATTTAAGTGACTATTTGGTCACGTTGCTAGATGGCATTTTAAGAAAATTGGGTGGCTAAGGTAAGTATTATTAAGTGGGGCCCACACCACTATAAAAAGGGACGTTTCTAACGCCATTCATTCATTTTAGGAGGTTTCATACGGATCTACTATGTAATGCTTCAACAAAGACCTTACTTTTCGCTAGTAACGTGAATCACTTCAACAAGAATTCATCCGAGACTATTTAGCATAATTGCAACGAGATTTTGCGATTATAATGGATTGCGGTACAATCTTTCTCAAGAATATCATACGTATATTTCCCAACTTCGATCCGCCGTTACGCGTTGTGGCAATCAACGGTGTTAAAGGGATTGTCAAAAGAATCGGTTCAGGTATGTTAAGGCTATCCCTTCTTTCTTTTTGGTATGATCTATACGACACGAACGAAACGAGCAAATGCGCAATTTCCATAAATGACTCTATTCATAGAAATACTAGGGGTATCTATATTCTTTATTCCCCATATGAATTATTATTATATCTTCTGTTTAGGGGTCTTAGAAAAATATGTAATTGATAAAGTTTATCCGACAAGCATATTATTTTTATGACATTCTGAGAAATCTTATTAACGTATTTCTTATGCATTTCATGCATTTATACATGAACATTGACCCATGACCAGATGGCGTTATATACGCGTATATATGTATATGGAATATGGGAAAAGGTTACGGCGTTATATACGCACCACCACCTGATCAGCTGGTATACATTGATGATTTGCCCACAGTGGTCGAAATGATATGGGATGCCCTCAGAGGGTTGATGATGTTATGAACACATATACCTATGCATGGTATGGAATTTATACGCATATGCATGACATTATAAAAATGAAATGATTCACAGAGCTATGCAGACGTACATGTCGAGTCTTTTACTCCATGTTTCTCTCATGTCTATTATTTACTAATTTTCATTCCTCACGTACTCGGTACATTATTTGTAATGACGTCCCTTTTGCCCGGGGATGCTGCGTTTCATGCCCGCAGGTCTTGATAGACAGGTCGAGAGTCAGCCAAGTAGGCGATCAGCTCAGCGGAAAATGTGGGTGCACTCCATTTGCTCCGGAGTTGCTTGTTTGGTCAGTATGATTTAGATGCGTATTGTTTGGTATGGCAGGGCCCTTTCCCTACCTTTATGACAATTATGTATTCTTAGAGGCTTGTAGACAGATGTCATGTACATAAAAGATCGTATGGTCTTGTAGGCCTATGTTCAATGTACGAGTGGTTATTTTGGTCTTAGAGGCCCATATGCCATATGTATAAGTTGGTATTACATGTTGTATTCCACCTATCTCACGGAAGCCTCTCCGACTCAGTTATTTATGATGGTATGATAATTGGTACTCGGTTGAGTAAGTTACTAGGTGCCCGTCACGGCTCATCGGTTTGGGTCGTGACAAAAGTGGTATCAGAGCAGTTTTATCCTAGGGAGTCTACAAGTCATGTCTAGTAGAGTCTTGTTTATGGGTGTGTCATGCACCGCACTTATAAGCCAGAGGCTACATGGAATTTAGGACTGTCACTCTGTTACATCTCGTGTTTTCGAATGTTAAAGTTTCGCCTTTAGTTAATCGACGTAGACTCGGGGATGGTATTATCTTGAGGTTAACGTATTTATGCTATTTATAACAAGCGATAAGTAAGTGCCGTGAAGGGTAAAGGATACACAAATTAAAAAAATGAGTTTCGTTGAAGGTTGTCGATTTGGAGTAAAATACGGTTCAAGCTATAATACCCTATATTTATGGACTAGTACCATACAATGTACCATATGGCCATGATAGTATGATGTATAAAGTATATTAAAAATGAGTAGTATTTTAAGTAATTTGATATAATTATTAATTATGCGGGTAATTAGTTAATTACCGGGTAACGGGACATTACCTAATTAACTAATAAGTTGGATAAAGATTTAAAATTTCCGCCCTCATCCCCACCCCCACGTGGCAGAAAGCCACATATTAGACAAATGACTCTTGGTCATTTATGATTAGGTGGCAACCGAATGCATTAATTTCAAGACCCCTTTGATTCTAGGATATTAATTGCAACCTAATATATTCATTTCTAGGATTTTGAATACAAAGACTTCATGTTAGAATGTTAGCAACACTTCATATTTGGAATAAAACACTTCAATCAGATTCTAAACACCACATTAGCAACGTGATTCTTCAACCAATTCCTACACAAAAAAATCCAACGAGAATTATAAGAACTTTAGAAACGTAAAATTTTGCGGTTCTAAAGGAGTACGGTGCAACCTTTTGCAAGAATATCATACGGATTTTTCCTTACTCCAGGTATGTTAAGGCTATCCCGTCTTTCTTTTTGGCATGATCCAAATTATACAGAAGAAACGAGCAAATGCACAGTTTTCATAAGCGACTCTATTCATAGAAATACTAGGGGTCTCTGTGTTCTTGATTCTCCATGTGACATATTATTATATCTTCTGTTCATGGTCTCAAAATAATACGCAGTTAATAAAGTTTATCCGAAAGGAATATTGAGATTATTAACATATTTTCATGCATTTCATTCATTTATACATATACATTGACCCATGACCAGATGGCATTATATACACATATTTATATATATATATATATATATATATATATGTATATGGGATATGGGAAAAGATTAGGGCGTTATATACGGACCACCACCTGATCAGTTGGTATATGTTGATGATTTTTCCCACAGTGGCCGAGATAATATGATGGGATGCACTTAGAGGCTTAATGATATTATGTACACCTATACCTATGCATGACACGACATTTATACGCATGTGCATGACATTACAAATATTTCAGGATTTATAAAGTGATTTAGACTTACAGTCGGAATTCTTTATTCCATGTTTCTTCTATGGTTGTTATGTACTAAGTTTTATGCCTTACATACTCACTACATTATTCGTACTGATGCCCTATTCCCGGGGCCTGCGTTTCATGCCCGCAGGTGCAGGTAGGCAAGTCGACGGCCCCCCTTCTTAGGATTCCCGATCAGCGAGAATTGACGTGTTCCACTTGATCCGGAGCTCCTTTTGATTTTGGTATGATATGATTGTATACATATATGGGTATGACGTGGCCCAGTCCTGTCCTTGTACAATTGTATTTTCTATTAGAGGTCTGTAGACAGTTATGTATAGTTGGATAGTATGTGGCCTTGTCGGCTTCCAGTTCTGGGTATATATAGTTGTCTATAGCAGCCTTGCCAGCTCGCCCCACTATATTTTGTATGTCTATCTATATATGTCTTTTTGGGTAGGTTTCCCTCACATACACTATTCATGTTTATATCTTAGACGTATGCTTAAGGGTGTTCGACAGGTAGGACTCGGGCATCCGTCGCGGCCCATCGGTTTGGTTCATGACACACTCTTTCTTCTTACTCTAGATCGTGTGGTAGAGCTCAGTTGTAAGAATTCAACTTCCTAAACTCTATCTTATTCATAATACGACGATCCCTACATCTAGAAAGACAGTTGGTAAGAGGTATAGCTGTGGAGGAATTGAGTCAGAGGAGCTCGATTTTTGCATCATGCTTATGATGGATAAATATGAGATATTCAGCAGATCATGTGTGTACTAAGATATGTAAGCTTCTGGAATAGGAGCCCTAAGGCATGAATATCTATTCACCCATATGGTAAAAAGCAACGAGAGATTCAGAAGGTAGATACAAGTTTCAACAAGTAAAAGAAGCAAGATGAAAAAGGGTACGAGGTACACAGCTCATGAAGATTATCATTATTTACCATTCAGGAAGGGAGATATAAGCATTTTGAGTTACCTTCAAATGTAACAGAGGTATGTACAATTGGCCACACCCATCTCATTTATTCCCTATGGAAGCTAACAGAAGTAGTATAAGAGAAGGACGGATATCAGAATCCGGATGGGGTTAGAGTAACCCAAAATGGTGAATGGATTATTTCTGTCAGTTGACATTTTCGAAGGATATTGCAAATATGGTAATAGATCTTCTTGTAAGACACCCAGATGGTGCACTCTAAAATAGTATAGCTAGATATGAGTACTACAAAGATAGGCATTGGAATCCTGAAGGGATAAATATTATTTTAGTATGGCTCCCGTCCCTAGTAAAGGAAGAATGTTAGGCAACCCGAAGAGCCAATAGATGAAGCAAGGGGAGCTAAAAGCAAAAGAATATCTTGTTAAAGTTTTCAAAATAAAATGATAGACAGAAATATTAGCAGGGAAATAAAAAGAGAGATAACGAAGCATTATGAGTAAGTTGTGATGCATGGATGACAACTGTAGAAAAACAATGATAGTATTACGGAGTCTATAGTCAAGTGAAAGAAAAGATGAGAGGTGACAGGCCTTGAGACAACAAAATAGTATAGGCCATAAAGTCATACCCTCATTTCGAGAAATAAGTTCGTAACTCCAACGTGACTACCGGAAGGAAGAGTTAGACCCCAAAATAATAGAAATCGATATGGCCTGGTGAACAAGATAAACTAAACATGAATTAGGGAGTGAGTGATTTGATAATGGCCGGTATCATGGAAATTTCAGATTGCGTTCCGGCGATAATGGAATGGACAACAGAAGAAGATTCATGAGAAATTCAGAGAATGGTCATTCAGGAAGACGCTTCCCTAAAGCAAGTAATGTGAGCAAAGTTAAGCTTAAGGGACTGTATGTGCCAGTTATACTAAGTGTCACCCTCGCGAATAAGGAATTTTATTATTCTTGATACAGAAGGATTGCCGCAAGGCGAATAAGGGTCATCGATGATTTGCAAAGATGCCAAAGATGAAGAGGTAAAATATCTATAGGTAGATCATCGTGGATCCAACTCCTAGTACTCCCGTAAAGGGGATAATATGGAGTGATGTGGCATTAAGTCAGAATTAAGTAGTTTTAGTAACTATGGATTAATAAAGGAAGAATGTGATAAGAATGAGAAGGGGATAAGATTGCACTTATTCAGATCCTACAGATATGCTACGATTCCAGAACATTATGCAAACGCGACGTCAAGGAGAAGAGGTAAGGGTTCCTGCCTGAGATGTTATTGATAGATAAGGAGCCAGTGCGGGACGTAAGTAAGATAAAGGAAATGACCCATGAAATATTACGCAGAATATTGATATGAGAATGAGACAATGAGTAGTTAGTAGTTGATTCAGGAAGAGCCTAGTTATGGCTAGACAAGAGGATACAGACGAAGTAGCGGATCGTGCAAGATAAACATAGTAAACTCCAACATAGCGAATTCAACCTCGCAGTTATGACAAGGTAATCCTTGAGAACTACTCCGATAGGAGTTGGGGTAGTTAAAGGTACTGTGTGAGTGTTACAGAAATAAAAGAGATTTCCACTGGAAAGACAGTCAAACTTCAGTTCACAAGCAACCGTACGAGCATATGAGTGTGGAGGTAAGTAATTAAGGATAATTACAAGTGAGCACGAACATCAAAATTTCTATCGGGTATATGATGTAATAAGCTCGCAGCTTTACAAGAGTCAGAGGGTCCTCCCTAAATACTACAATGAAAGACTAGCTGAGAAAATAAGAAAGAAGTCTTCAATCTAAGCACAGTGACCTAAAGAGGAAATGGTCTTATAACAACAGTTTCACAACAACATTGTATGCACTCCATAAGAAAGAGGCTAAGGAATGGGAATAAAAATCAAAAGTAATATTTGAGATCATATGATTTGCACGAAAATTTCGGCATACGTGGGAACTAAGATAAGCTAAGTATGCATGCAACAAGTTGAAAACAAATGACCAGGAAAAGTAATTGCTTGCATTTAAAGAAGGCTGAGAAGGAACGAAAGGAATTATTCCATCAATGATCTAGAATTAGTTACGTTATGAACACACCTAAGAGTTCGGAGTTTTATATATGCATCATATATGTTGACAATCATACAGACGTCGAAGACTCCGGTATAAGTTAAAAGAAAGAATTGAGCCTAGGGCATAGACAAAGGATTGAATTGTTAGAAGATTGAATCATGGATATTCCATAGCGCCCATGAAAGGTTAAAGTAATAACTAATACCAGGAGCCGCATATCGGAAGATAGCTTAAGCCTACACGAAGGTTGATCATAAGGAAGAGGAAACTAAAGACTTATATCAACTAAGTAAATCAGGAGTCTGATTATTGGACCCAGAAAATTATAGACTTTGTGATTGAGAAGATTGCAGGATCATTCTTAATATCAGAGGTACAAGAGAGATGGTACAGTAGCCATATTTTATAATGGTCTACGATAAAGTTAGTTAGAAGAGTACCAGCCTCATAAGAAGTCAATATGAAGCTCCCACCGGAGTGTGTATGCACCAGGGGTGCAAGTATTATAATAGAGCTTCAAGTCGCGGATGTGAATTATACCTATGTGGAAGGGAGATCATGAAACAAATAGAAGATGTGATGCGATATTTTAAGGTAAGTAAGGTAAAGGTGAACAACGTACGAGATACTCAAATGCAGAAGATCGTGAATAGTCCATACTTCGGATACAAGGCTAGAAGCACTGGGATTCAGTATCCAAGAATAGTAGCAGCGTTGTCAGTGGCGTATATTCTAGCCTATGGGTTCTAGGTATCGAGAGGCCTAGTCAAGATAGTAAAGAAGAGTTAGAGACGATGTGATGTCTCTCTTGATGTTCTAAAATAACATAAGGAAATCTATGGTGCAAGCGATTTGAAGGAAGGTTACGAGTAGTATAAATGAATATGTGTAGGTCGCAAGCTAAAGTATGGTAAAGCGACAAGGTTTTAGGAAGACAGGAGTAAGGATAAGAAAGGGCGAGTGAGAAGGTGAAGAGAATGGATAAGTCCTCAGGATTAAGCCCATGAAAATAAGAAGAGCTGATGGTTTCTCTAAGTTATACCAAGCTCAAATAGCCTGAATGAACTCAAAGGATTCTAAGACTAGTAGCATTTACAAGAGATGGAATGCTGCTCTGGTAATAGAATGAGGGTGTAATTGTGATAAATAAAGGGATTTCAAGAATTGTACAGGATTAAAATACCCACATAAGTGAATCACATTGGGATGCTATAAAATACGGTTATTGAAGTACAGTATCGCCGCTAAATGGATCAGGAAAATCACTTCAAATATTTCTCAATGCAACGTAAGCCCTAGTGGCAAGGTATTACATAAGAAGTTTCAAGTTATCAGTGGTATATTGTAAATCAATATTAAGGTGAATCAACAATGGATGGAAAAAAGTCACAAAGTATGAGATGAGATTAGGCCGTCATCCTTGAGTTGAACAGTAGTGAAGAAGCATTAAAAGATTTAGATTTATGCATATGGGATAAGCAACAAAAGTAACCTAAAGGGACATATGATGCATTAATGTCCAAGTAGAATAAACATCATTCTTAGAGAAGATGGAGGATATGATAGTGAAAAAAGTGAGGGAGAAGAAGAGGGAGATGTGAGTAATGATGATGATATAGAACTACCTAATGATGGCATGATTGGGGTAGTTAGGAGGATTATGACTATCAATTTGGGAAGCAATTGTGAAGAACAAAGGGAGAATATATTCCATACTAGGTGTGGGATAAAGGGTAAAACTTGTTCTATGATCATTGATAGTGGTAGTTGTGCTAATGTGGTGAGTTCATACTTTGTGGAAAAATTGGGACTTGCATGCATGAAACACCCTACTCCCTATAGACTNCATACTAGGTGTGGGATAAAGGGGAAAACTTGTTCTATGATCATTGATAGTGGTAGTTGTGCTAATGTGGTGAGTTCATACTTTGTGGAAAAATTGGGACTTGCATGCATGAAACACCCCACTCCCTATAGACTTTAATGGTTAAATAATAGTGGTGAACTAAAGGTAAACAAACAATGCATGATTTCACTCAATGTTGGTAGATATGAGGATGATATTCTTTGTGACATAGTCCCTATGCAAGCTTGTCATATCTTACTGGGTCGTCCTTGGCAGTATGATAGGAATGTTTTTCATGATGGAAGGAAGAATAGATATTCTCTTGAGCTAAATGG
>AWOL01S0033763.1:0-10170 GCA_000715115.1 Nicotiana otophora
CGTGCAACCCAATAACACTCGCACGGCAGAAACCTCATGCATCATAATAACAACAACCGCACGGCAGAAACCTCGTGCATCACAATAACAACTACAACAACAATAATGACAATAATACAAGGGTACGACAAATATGTCAGCTCGGAGATTTCAGAACTCAAAGAAACAGAGGAACTAATTCACAAGGAGTAGCCACAATCGGAGAATGCTAGTCATAATAAGAACATCTCAACAAGAAATAAAATACTATGTAACAATGGTGCACAATATACAGTTCGACAACGAGGAAGCTAACACAGGTCGAATAATTCCAAATAAGGATAAGTCAACTAAAATATAGGATATCTAACTTCTTTTAAGGTTGGGAAATTAGGAAAGAGATACAACAAATTCAGCTAAGAAGAAGCAGCTAAAAGATAACCATAACCTCAATAAAGGCTAAACATTTACAGAAAAGATAGTAATAATTTTAAATAAAGATAAGCAGTTAGGGAAAGGATAACATGGCAATAGAAAGGTAACAATTTCAGTTAAGGCACATATGAATCAAATAAGCAATAAGAGTGAATCATGAAGCAATTAATTCTAATTAAGCAGGTAGAGGTGAAACTAGTAATTAAGAAGCGTAATCATAACAAGAACAACTGCATATTCAGTGAATACAAGGGCCTAAGAACCCTAAAAGTCCAATTTTCCACAAATAAGTTCGAGCACGTACTCGTCACCTCGCGCACATGGACTACAATTAGCATAGAAGACTCAAATCTTAAGGGGTAGTTCCCCCACACAAGGTTAGGCAAGATACTTACCTCAAAGAAGACAAAATGTACTCTAAAATGAACTTCTCGGGTGAAATGGCCTCCGGACGACTCAAATCTAACCAAAATAACTTCAAAGCACAAATAAAACTGATAAGAAACTATTCCGGATCATAAAGCTTCAATCCTTATCAAAATCTAAAAATCGACCCAAAAGTCGACCCCTAGGTCCGCACCTCGGAACCTGACAAATTTCACAAAAACTCGAACATCCATTCCGATACGGGTTCAACCATATTAAAATTATCAAATTTCGATACCAATTCGTCCCTCAAATCATGCTTTTTCATTTTGAAAATTTTCTTCAAAAACCTCCATTTTCCTCAACTCAAAACACAAATTAAATGATAAAAATAAAGATAAAATCATGGAATATAATAAATTCTAGGTGAAGAATCCTTACCCAATCAATTTGCTTGAAAAACCCACAAAGAATCGCTCAAAATCGAGCTCCACAAGTCAAGATATGATAAAAATGGCCTAACCCTCGATTTGAAAAATATATTCTGTTGCCCAGATGTTAAAGCATCGCGAACGCGGAAGACTACAGGCGTACGCGAAGAAGGAAAAATGAAGGCTTCCCGGATATGCTTCGCGAGCGCGAAAGATGGCTCGCCAACGCGAAGAGCAAAATTTGATGGTCTAATGACTGGTCTACGCGAACGCGTGAAGGGGTGCGCTAACGCGGAGGAGGGGGTGGCATACCTTCGCGAACGCGGGAAGAGAGACGCGAACGCGAAGAGGAAAAAGTCTCTAGTGCCCAGCTCCTATTTTCTACTATGCAGACGCGAGGGAACAACTGCGAATGCGAAGAAGGGGAACGCAGAACTCCGCAAACGCGAGAGGAAGGATACGAACGCGAAGAAGAAACAGTTTATCCTCCAAAATAACACTACGCGAATGTGAGGACACGGACGCGATCGCGATGAAGGAAACCAGATGACAGATTCAGCAATTCGAAAATAGAATAAAATGGCCCATAGCCCATCTGAAACACACCTGAGTCCCCCGGGACCCCGTTTAAACATACCAACAAGTTCCATAACCTAACACAGACTCGATCGAGGTCTCAAATCATATCAAACAACATCGAAACTACGAATCGCACCATGAATCAAACTTATGAACTTTCAAATCTTCCAACTTCTAAAACTCGCGCCGAAACCTATCAAACCAACCCAGAATGACGTCAAATTTTGCAGGCAAGCCCCAAATAACATAAAGGAGTTGCTCCAACTCTCGAAATCGCATTCCGACCCTGATATCAAAAAGTCCACTTTCGGTCAAAATCTCCAAAAATTCGACTTTCGCCATTTAAAGCCTAAATCAGCTACAGACCTCAAATTCACCGTCCGGACATGCTCCTAAGTCCAAAATCACCCAACGGAGCTAACGGAACACCGGAACTATATTCCGGAGTCGTCTTCACACAGTTCCAACTATGGTCAAAATCCTAAGACTTAAGATTTCGTTTTAGGGACTAAGTGTCCGAAATCACTTCGAATTATCCGGTAACTGAATTCAACCACGTACGCAAGTCAATAGACATAATACGAAGCTTCTCAGGGCCTTATGCCGCCGAACGAGACTTAAATTCTCAAAATGACCGGCCGGGTCGTTACATTCTTCCCCTCTTAAACAAATATTCGTCCTCGAACGTTCCAAGAATCGCCTCGAAGTCTTCCATTCACTAAAAGCACATATCCAACATACACCCGCGGGTGACCCCACGTCACCCCAATCTACATATGCCTGCCGACACCATCTCCACTATAATTTATCCTTTCTACCAACACCGATAAGACTTAGAGTCAAAATTCTCACCTTTCATTCATCTCCAAAAGACCCGATTCTAACTCCACACCCGATATCACTCTCAACCAGCTACAACAACTCATGCCTACACCCACAAGGTACGACCACTTAACATGACATGCCACACATAGGCCCATAATAACATTTATGATCATAATAGTTTCCCGTAATCAAAACCAGTACCGGAAATTAGCCTCTTATCCGTTAGAACCCTGTTTCAAACCTCTATAACACTGATAACGATGCAAGAAACATGAAGACCTCTTAACTATACACCCGAATCAACAAGTCACATCTAACACCACCGAGCATACACCCCGTAAGCTAAAACTCAAAAAGCACAGAACAAAATTAACTGAATATGTAAAGAGAAACACATAAGAGAAATATCAAACAAGTCCGACAAGTACAACTCTCTATCAGTATCATACTACGAATCAATTTAAAAAGGAAGAATCAAGGTATATGAATAAATCACAAGGATATCATCATGATATAACTTCCACCGCGGCACGCAGCCAGGCTCAACACATATCAAATCATATGGAATCGCGAGGGTCTCACCCTCAACTCTAAATCACAAGCCGAATACACATCATACCAATTGAAATCTTCCACTAACTCAATTCTGCCAATAAAATCACAACACTTACTAAACTCTCACCCCGGTAGAGTATCAAATCACAAATCGTAACCAAATTACTCTGGAATCACATCAAACCTGCCATAATAGACAACGTGAATTCACTTTCTAGTCTCGTAACTTTCAATAATGAATTAAAAAAATGACAGACACGACTATCACTCATAGAGTCTCCCAACAGGGGCAAACACATAAACATAATACTAGGTCATGAACTCACCCATAGGTGGGACAACAAATAGGGGACTCACCCCGATAAGCATAACTGAAACAAAATACGAATGATGCCCCTTTGTAACAAATCAAAAGCATACCTGTATGGCATCATCTGGCGCAACGGCCTCAAGCCTACTATATGAAACACATCAATGGGCCGAGCCTTCCCCTCTTGGGCGCCCTCTACTAGCCTGAATACTCCGTTGTGACACACTTGTTCGGAGCCTAGGATAATCTCTCACCCTGTGGCTGGTATCTCCACACTCGAAGCAACCTCTCTGCTGACATGGCTGTGGGAACTGTGCGGTACGCGTACTCTGAGACCCATGAGCACATGAAACACTGTGCAAAGCCTGAAGTGCAAACTAAACTGGCTGACCCACAAAACCTTTACCATGCCGTACCCTGCCTCCACAATAAGGGATAGTGGATCTCTCTGGTCTACGAGGCCTTCTCGCCTCCCTGTCCTCTCTCTTCTGACCTCGTCTACTCGCTCTCTCCTGGCCTCGCCTGATCTCTCTCTCCTTGCCTTACCTGTCCCATCTCTCCTGATCCCACATGCCCTCTATCCGATAAGCGATCCCTACCACCTGCTGAAATGCAACATCCGACTCTAACTCCCGAGCCATGCTGAATCGAATATCATGCCTGAGTCCCTCAATGAATATACGAACATGCTCTCCAACTGTAGCAACAAAGCAGGTGCATGCCTGGCCAAATCACTAAATCTCACAGCATACTCTAATACTGACATAGTGCCCTGACGCAGCTGCTCAAACTCTGTGCGCCATGCATCTTGAAGGGACTGAGGTACAAACTCTCTGAAAACTGTACCCATAAAAATGAAGCTGCCTCGGCCGGGCTACCTAGCTCGTACGCCCGCCACCACTGATAAGCCGCTCCCCTAAGCTGAAACATAACAAAAGCAACCTCGCTCGTCTCCACAATACCCATAGTGCAAAGAATGTGGTGACACTCCTCCAGAAAATCCTGGGCATCATCTGTCGCCAATCCACTAAAGGTAGGAGGGTGGTACTTCTTGTACCTCTCAAGTCTAAGCTGTTCTTCCTCAGATGCTGCTGCCCTAACCACGGGCTGAACTGAGACCATAGGCTGTGTCGCCATGACACCTGGAACCTGACCAACATGAACTCGCTGCTCTAGAGGGTGGGCTGCGGGAGTCGGAGCTCCTCCCCCGGTCTGGGAAATCGCTGGTGCAACCGGAATCAGCCCCGCCTGATCCAATATACCAAACATACTCAGGAATTGTGCTAAGGTCTCCTAAAGCCTGGGGGTAACAACAGGCGCCTTCGGTACCTGCCCCCCAACTGGAACTACTGGCGGCTCCTCAGCTGCTGCTCTGGTAGGTGCCCTAGCCGTGGCATGTGCTCCTCGTAGGCTTCTTCCTCTGTCCCTAGCGACATATGCTCCGGGGGTAACGTCATCAGCAACTGCAGCTCGTGTCCTCACCATCTGTGAGAGAATGGAATGATAAAAGTTCAAACTTCGAGACCAATGAACTGGCGCGATAGGAATAAAGAAAGTGAAATTGTCCTAATATTTCCGTAGCCTCTCGAAGATAAGTACAGATGTCTCCGTACCGATCCGCAAGACTCTACTAAACTCGCTTATGGCTCGTAGCAACTAATTTCCACCGTTGGGTATCGTTATGGCACCTAATCTTAGGGACTAAGTAAGCCTAACATTTACTGAATAACAACCATAATAAATAACATCTAACAACTCTGAAATGGAATTATTTATAAAAATTTACAATTCCCAAAACCGGTAGTACAAGTCATAAGCTCTACAGAGTTTACTATAACTTCTAAATACGACTGTTTGGAAATAAGTAAAAACAATGCGAATACAAAATAGGACGGTGACTCCGAATCCTGCGAACGCAGCAACAAGTTTACCTTGAGTCTCCACAGCAACGATCCGCGCTGCTAACTATTGATCAACTGGCTTTGCAATACCTTGATCTGCACAAAAATGTAAAGAAGTGTAGTATGAGTACACCACAGCGGTACCCAGCAAGTATCAAGACTCACCTCAGTAAAGTAGTGACGAGGAACAGTCAAGACACCTATTGGACTAAATAACTTGAACAAGTATAAGTATAGAAACAACAGAGTATGATATCTACATAAAGACTACGCGAAGTGGAAATTAGTATGGTAATTGCAATAAGGAAGGAAAATAACAACTATCAGCGAAACACCATAATAATGACATAGAAGAATGAACGGAAACACATCATAAGTCCGATAATCACAGATAAAGAAAGGACAAGTAACAACTCAACAATACGACAGCTTTCACACTGGGTTTTAGTCAATAAACTCCACGAGGTACCGAACCTCATACTATTCACAACTCACGGGTTTCAATACCTGAACTCTAACACTTGGCATCATGTGCCCTCATTACACTTCATAACCGCACTGACAACTCACGTGTCAAATAGAGCCAACCTCACATAGAAGGCAGGTAAACAAGGGTGTTCATCTATGCTCAACAATATCAAGAAAACTTCTTAACCGATAAGAGTGCTCAACTACGTGTATGCTTGTGCAGGTGTCCTAACATAGTTCATGCCAGCTAGTAAGTACAGGAAAAGAAATGGACAACATGTAGAATGTTTTCACACAACTTTCCACAAAATAAAGCTCACACGGGTAAGTATATCACTACACAAATATCAACAACAAGAATGCCCCTAAGCCATCACAAATCATCACAAATCAATCCCTGACATAGCCCACCTTGTCTCGCCACGTGTGCAATAATATAGTAAGTACCCGCCTTGTCTCGCCACATGTGCATAACAATGTTCCCACTTTATCTCGCCACATGCGCAACCCACATATATATATATCCTGCCTTGTCACACCGCATGTGCAAATATCAATAGTAACAATAGCACGACAGAAACCTCGTGCAACCCAATAACACTCGCACGGCAGAAACCTCATGCATCATAATAACAACAACCGCACGACAGAAACCTCGTGCATCACAATAACAACTACAATAACAATAATGACAATAATACAAGGGTACGACAAATATGTCAGCTCAGAGATTTCAGAACTCAAAGAAACAGAGGAACTAATTCACAAGGAGTAGCCACAATCGGGAATGCTAGTCATAATAAGAACATCTCAACAAGAAAGAAAATACTATGTAACAATGGTGCACAATATACAGTTCGACAACGAGGAAGCTAACACAGGTCGAATAATTCCAAATAAGGACAAGTCAACTAAAATATAGGATATCTAACTTCTTTTAGGGTTGGGAAATTAGGAAAGAGATACAACAAATTCAGCTAAGAAGAAGCAGCGAAAAGATAACCATAACCTCAATAAAGGCTAAACATTTACAGAAGAGATAGTAATAATTTTAAATAAAGATAAGCAGTTAGGGAAAGGATAACATGGCAATAGAAAGATAACAATTTCAGTTAAGGCACATATGAATCAAATAAGCAATAAGAGTGAATCATGAAGCAATTAATTCTAATTAAGCAGGTAGAGGTGAAACTAGTAATTAAGAAGCGTAATCATAACAAGAACAACTGCATATTCAGTGAATACAAGGGCCTAAGAACCCTAAAAGTCCAATTTTCCACAAATAAGTTCGAGCACGTACTCGTCACCTCGCGCACATGGACTATAATTAGTATATTTCTCCACACAAGGTTAGGCAAGATACTTACCTCAAAGAAGATAAACCGATACTCTAAAATAAATTGCTCGGGTGAAATGACCTCCGGACGGCTCAAAGCTAACCAAAATAACTTCAAAGCACAAATAAAACTCATAAGAAACTATTCCAGATCATAAAGCTTCAATCCTTATCATAATCTAAAAATCGGCCCAAAAGTCGACCCCCGGGCCCGTACCTCGGAACCCGACAAATTTCACAAAACCCGAACACCCATTCTGATACGAGTTCAACCATACTAAAATTATCAAATTCCGAAACCAATTCGTCCCTCAAATCATGATTTTTTAATTTGCTAATTTTCTTCAAAAACCTCCATTTGCCTCAACTCAAAACACAAATTAAATGATAAAAATAAAGATAAAATCATGGAATATAATATATTCTAGGTGAAGAACACTTACCCAATCTATTTGCTTGAAAAACCCACAAAGAATCGCTCAAAACCGAGCTCCACAAGTCAAGATATGATAAAAATGGCCTAACCCTCGATTTGGCAAGTATATTCTGCTGCCCAGTTGTTAAAGCATCGCGAACGCGAAAGACTACTTGCGTTCACGAAGAAGGAAAAATGAAGGCTGCCCGGATATGCTTCGCGAACGTGAAAGATGGCTCGCGAACGCGGAGAGGAAACTTTAATGGTCTAATGACTGGGCTACGCGAACGCATGAAGGGGTGTGCAAACGCGGAGGAGGGGGTGGCATAACTTCGCGAATGCGGGAAGAGAGACGCGAACGCGAAGAGGAAAACGTCTCATGTGCCCAGCTCTTATTTTCTACTACGTGGATGCGAGTGAACAACTGCGAATGCGAAGAAGGGGAACGCAAAACTCCGCGAACGTGAGAGGAAGGATGCGAACGCGAAGAAGAAACATTTCATCCTCCAAAATAACACTACGCGAACGCGAGGAAATGGACGTGATCGCGATGAAGGAAACCAGATGATAGATTCAGCAGTTCGAAAATAGAAGAAAATGGTCCGTAGCCCATACGACACACACCCGAGGCCCCCGGGACCCCGTCTAAACATACCAACAAGTTACATAACCTAACACAGAGTTGCTCGAGGTCTCAAATCACATCAAACAACGTCGAAACTACGAATCGCACCATGAATCGAACTTATGAACTTTCAAATCTTCCAACTTCTAAAACTCGCGCCGAAACCTATCAAACCAACCCAGAATGTCATCAAATTTTGCAGGCNGGATGCGAACGCGAAGAAGAAACATTTCATCCTCCAAAATAACACTACGCGAACGCGAGGAAATGGACGTGATCGCGATGAAGGAAACCAGATGATAGATTCAGCAGTTCGAAAATAGAAGAAAATGGTCCGTAGCCCATACGACACACACCCGAGGCCCCCGGGACCCCGTCTAAACATACCAACAAGTTACATAACCTAACACAGAGTTGCTCGAGGTCTCAAATCACATCAAACAACGTCGAAACTACGAATCGCACCATGAATCGAACTTATGAACTTTCAAATCTTCCAACTTCTAAAACTCGCGCCGAAACCTATCAAACCAACCCAGAATGACGTCAACTATTGCAGGCAAGTCCCAAATAACATAACGGAGTTTCTCCAACTCTCGGAATCGCATTCTGACCCCGATATCAAAAAGTTCACTTCCGATCAAAATCTCCAAAAATTCGACTTTCGCCATTTCAAGCCTAAATCAGCCACAGACCTCAAATTCACCGTCCGGACATGCTTCTAAGTCCAAAATCATCCAACGGAGCAAAGGAATTGCTGACTATCAAAATCATAAGACTTAAACTTTCGTTTTAGGGTCTAACTATCCCAAATCACTCTGAATTATCCGATAACTGAATTCAACCATGCACACAAGTCAATATACATAATACGAAGTTGCTCAGGGCCTTATGCCGCCGAACGGGACTTAAATTCTCAAAACGACCGGCCGGGTCGCTACACTGTGCGTACAAACCGCTGGATTAATCCCTTTGATATTTTCTATAGTCCACTCCAAGGCTCCTTTATGTGCTTTCAACATATCAATCAATTTTTCTTCTTGTCCTGCAGTATGAGAAGATGAAATAATTACTGAAAATAATTCTTTCTCAAGATAAACATATTTTAAATGAGATGGGAGAACTTTGAGTTCAATTTTTGGTTGAACTTGTTCTGGTCGCATCTCCACATCTTCATAATCTTTTTCTAGTATTTAAGCTTCTCTTCTGATGATAGGATCATTATCTTGTATGGTGCCAGATTTGGCCAAACATCTTTCTATTGAGTCTGGAATTAATTGATCGTCTCTGAATTCATCTGTAAGATAATTAAGCATGTCATTTGAAAAACACAAAAATGATGTCTCATCTCCTAAAAATCTTAATATCTTTTGCATATAAGAAATGACTCTTTCTTCATCAACTCTACATATTAGTTGTTCTTGATGGACATCTATGATTGCTCTACCTGTAGCAAGGAGTGGTCTACCCAAAATAACTGGTTGATCGGGACATTCCTTCATTTCAAGTACTATAAAATCCACAAGAAAAACAAACTTATCTACTCTTACGAGCACATTTTCAATTATTCCCTTATGGTTCTTAGTAATTTGATCTGCAAACTGAAGAGAAACACCCGTGTCTTTCATTTCACCAAGACTTAATTTTCTAAAGATAGAAAATGACATCAAGTTAATTGAAGCTCCAGAATCACAAAGTGTGTTTTTAAAATATACTCCTCCCAAAGTGCATGGAATTGTAAAACTACATGGATCACCAAGTTTTTGTGGTAGCTTATTTTGAAGTATAGCACTGCATTTTTTCAGTAAGCATCACTACAGAAACTTCTTCCAATTTTCTTTTACTTGACAAAATTTCTTTTAGGAATTTGGCATAAGAAGGAATTTGCAACAAAGCATCAGTGAAAGGAATATTAATGGGAATTTATTTTAAAATCTCCAAAAAC
>AWOL01S0033770.1:4665-42151 GCA_000715115.1 Nicotiana otophora
CCCCCCCCCCCCTTTTCATAATTCATTTTTTATTTCTTACTTGTTTTATTATATTTTCTACAAAATAAAGGACAAAAAGACTCTAGTTAGTTAACTCCCTAGTTATTTAATTGACATATAAGGATTGATCCCTTGTAATGATGAACAACTACCTATCCAAAATGACTTCTCCCATAATAAGTTGAAGTATCCATCATTTTGATAAATTAGAGAGGTGAATTCGTATTATTTATTTATTTATTTATAATTATGGTGTTCGAGCCAGCTTGGCACATCTTGACTAATTTCACGGGTATCTGCTAGTGCCACCTCCCACGTATTGGAATTTGAAGATGAGATTAGTTGATCTCAACTCAATTCATTGACTAATAGGCCACATTCTTAAATGCGTAGTTTATTACTCCATCCGTTCACTTTTACTTGTTCACTATACTAAATATACATTTTTATTTTTACTTGTCTACTTTACTAAATTAAGAGAAAGACAATCTTTTTTTTTTTCTGTTTTACCCTTATCATTAACCACTCATTCCCCGAGGCTTTTGAGAATGCTATTATTGTTACGGGTAAAATTATAAAATACATATTTTATTTATTTTTTTATTAAAAGGAGCGCGGCAATTAAAATTGGAGAGAAGATTTTCCTACACTTATTAGGCAGATTGAACTATTCATCAAGGTTGGTAAGTTTCAATTTCAACCAACAACACGTCAATTTCAAATTAATTGAGGTCTTGTTATATGAATCTTTTATCGGTGAGCTTGATGCAGCAAATTACTAGTCCTGATTATTAAATGAAACGACTTTGATTAGGGAAGCGAGGAAAAGTATTTGGAGATAATACAAGTGGGAAATTGATTATGTCAATATTCACCACTGGCACAAACTGTGAAAGCGACTGATGATTTTTTGTCTTGAAAAAGAAGACACATTATACCACACTTTCCTTTTATAATTCCCATTGATTAATATGATGGGACGAGGCTCACATGTTTCGCCCAAACATAGCGTCCTTTATTTTTCTTAGGAGAGTTCGCTACGATGTAAAACATTTTCTGTAAAATATTTTTGGGAGGATAATGCATTTTACGAAAAACGTTTTCTCGTGTTTGGTTAACAAACAAAAATTACTTTTCAAAAGAGATTGAATTTGGCAATTGAAACAAAAATGAGTAATGCTTGACTCAAGAAATAAACACAAGAAAAAGTTGAAGCTTTCCTTGCTTTTCTGCATTTATGGACATGCTTGACTTCAGGTCTTCTTAGATACCAAAATTCTATGGTACAGTTAAAAACTTATTGCAAGTTTTTCTTCTTCCCATATTGATAGATAGAAAATGACTCATGACCATAAAAAAAATTCCCTTATCATGTTTAAATTAAACCCCCCTTTTCTTACAAGAATTTTCTTTAAAGTTGAAGTTTTCTTGTTTACTGCTTTTATGACAGCTTGAGTTGAAGTCTTCTTAAATATCAGAAACTCAATGTTACTTGTGGAAACTTTTCGCAAGATAAAAGTCTGATTGTACCAAGTGTTTTTTTACCCGTAAAAAGTGACTCTGACTTCTATTTAGCCAACACATTGGGTGGTTTCTAATTATAAAAAATTATTAGCATGTATGCAATGTTTCTCATGATTAACGCTAACGCTCCTATTAAGGCAATGAGAGCCATAATTCCCCGTTCATTCTCTTTTTCTTTTTTCCATTTGCAAGAATCCCGATGTCACTCTCCAAATGTGAAAAGAATCATCAAAGGAAGAATGCGATATAAAAAGGAATAAGACTTTGTTAATTTGGCTAAAGGACTGAAGATTGTTTGTCTCAGCTGAATAAAGTAGTTTTAAGCACAGAGTGCTGAAATCAATTTTTAAGTGCTGGAGCTGAGCATGAAATATAAGTGTATATGTCGAGACCTAAAAGCATATAATATAAACTATATGTATGTCCACATTGACAATCCATTTTGGTTGGTCCTCCTTTGTCATCTAGATCGTCAGCTTAAGTATGTGGACCACTGAATATACTGGGCTGCTGCTTTTTATCTATTGATTTAGAAGTCTGTTTTAGTGGCTAAGGCTTTACATATGATGGACACACTCCTGTCTGCATCTTTCATCTTTGGTCCCATGATTGAGGGCAACAAGTTTATTACTACTGATATAGTATTAGTGTTTACATAGTGTATTTTAACACGTAGTAACATGTAACATGTCATATTTCCGCTTATTAGGGATGGTTTACCTATAATTATCGTTTAGGTAACTTGATAGTGTAAAATCTTACTCAAATAGTAGACAAATTGTTAACCATTCTGATTAATTATGCTGAATAATTAAAACTTATTACAACTAAAGCAACTTTGACATGATAGATGGGGCAATGGCAAAGACAACTCCTTTAAAGTGAAGCAGAATTGGAATAATTGCAAAGCTTCTTTTAACTTGCCAGTTAAGTATATAGAAAATATGGACAATGGAGAAGTTGGAAGACAGGGAATACTTTTGGCTTCTCATTCCTCTCACTTACCTATATAAGTAAACTAGCTTATGTTCAAGAAATTATTCCTTTTTCCATTCATTGCTAAACAATATGGCCAATTGTATTACCTTGTATTTCGTGTTCCTTGCTATCTTACTTACTCTAAATCCATTTATTATGGCTCAGTCAGAAACTTATATCATCCATATGGACTTGTCAGCCATGCCTACAGCTTTCTCTAGCCATCAAAATTGGTACTTGACCACTCTTGCTTCTGTATCAGATAGTTCAAGTCTAGGAACTGCAAGTAATAGAAATTCCCTTTCCTCATCAAAACTAGTTTATGCTTACACTAATGCCATTCATGGTTTTAGTGCAAGTCTTTCTCCTTCTGAGCTAGAAGTTGTCAAAAATTCTCCAGGCTATCTTTCTTCAACTAAGGACATGACAGTTAAAAGTGACACGACACACACGTCTCAATTCCTTGGCCTAAATTCCAATTCTGGTGTATGGCCAAAGTCAGACTATGGCAAAGATGTTATAGTTGGATTAGTTGACACAGGGATTTGGCCAGAGAGTAAAAGCTATACTGATAATGGGATGACTGAAGTTCCATCAAGATGGAAAGGAGAATGCGAAAGTGGCACTCAATTTAATTCCTCTTTATGCAACAAGAAACTCATTGGTGCGCGTTACTTCAACAAAGGCCTAATTGCTACCAATCCGAATATTACCATCTTGATGAATTCAGCTCGTGACACAGACGGGCATGGAACTCACACATCTTCTACAGCTGCAGGAAGTCATGTAGAATCTGTATCTTATTTTGGTTATGCCCCTGGTGCTGCTACAGGGATGGCACCAAAGGCTCATGTGGCAATGTACAAGGCTTTGTGGGATGAGGGTACAATGTTATCTGACATTCTGGCTGCAATTGATCAGGCAATTGAGGATGGAGTGGATATATTATCCTTGTCACTAGGCATAGATGGTCGTGCGCTATATGATGATCCGGTAGCTATTGCCACATTTGCAGCAATGGAGAAAGGTATATTTGTTTCCACTTCAGCAGGAAATGAAGGGCCTGACGGTCAGACTTTGCACAACGGAACACCTTGGGTTCTCACTGTTGCTGCTGGCACAGTTGATCGCGAATTTATCGGGACACTAACTCTAGGTAATGGAGTTTCAGTCACTGGTTTATCTCTCTACCCCGGGAATTCCAGTTCAAGCGAAAGTTCCATCGTTTTTCTCAAGACATGCCTAGAGGAGAAGGAACTGGAGAAAAATGCAAACAAAATCGCGATCTGCTATGACACGAATGGATCAATAAGTGACCAACTGTACAATGTAAGAAACTCAAAAGTTGCTGGTGGTGTCTTCATAACAAATTACACAGACTTGGAATTCTACCTCCAAAGCGAATTCCCAGCTGTGTTTTTGAACTTTGAAGATGGTGATAAAGTTTTGGAGTACATCAAGAATAGTCATTCACCTAAAGCAAAACTTGAATTTCAAGTGACACATCTTGGTACTAAACCAGCACCAAAAGTTGCTAGCTATAGCTCAAGGGGACCATCACAAAGCTGCCCCTTTATCCTCAAACCTGACCTGATGGCTCCTGGAGCCTTAATATTAGCTTCATGGCCTCAAAAATCACCCGCAACTAAAATTAACTCGGGAGAGCTTTTCAGTAACTTCAACATCATATCCGGTACGTCAATGTCATGCCCTCATGCTGCTGGTATAGCTTCACTTTTGAAAGGAGCACACCCCAAATGGAGCCCTGCTGCCATCCGGTCGGCCATGATGACCACAGCCGACGCATTGGACAACACGCAAAGGCCCATCCGAGACATCGGTCGCAACAATAATGCTGCCAGTCCCCTAGCCATGGGAGCTGGCCATATCAATCCAAATAAGGCACTAGACCCTGGACTTATCTATGACATTACATCACAGGACTATATCAATCTCCTCTGTGCTCTAGATTTTACATCTCAACAGATAAAAGCCATTACAAGGTCCTCTGCTTATTCTTGTTCCAACCCATCATTGGACTTAAACTATCCATCATTCATAGGCTATTTCAATTATAACAGCAGTAAGTCAGATCCTAAAAGGATACAAGAATTCCAGAGGACAGTGACTAATGTAGGAGATGGTATGTCTGTATATACAGCCAAATTGACCGCAATGGATGAATATAAAGTTAGTGTTGCACCTGACAAGTTGGTTTTCAAAGAAAAGTATGAAAAGCAAAGCTACAAGCTAAGGATAGAAGGTCCATTGCTAGTAGATAATTCTCTTGTTTATGGTTCTTTGAGCTGGGTGGAAACTAGCGGTAAATATGTAGTAAAAAGTCCCATTGTCGCCACTACCATAGGAGTGGATCCTCTGTGAGGACAGAACTGATTATAAGTCCTGTATTCTGAAAATGTGATACAGTAATGAATAATTGTGAAGTAAAATTAAATATATTTTCTTTTCAGTTAGTAAAAACTAACTTGCTGATTGATGCATAAAAAAATTCAAATGAGTACTTTTCTCAATGTCATAATAAAAATGGAATAATTTTGAACTCTTTTCTCAAAGATTATTTTTGAACTCAGAACAGATAAAATTGAATTATTAGGGGGGCAATCTTTATCCAAGACAAGACAGCTTGGAAATAATTCACATATCTGTTGTTAAGAAGGAAATGATAAATTAATCATGCATTCTACAAGAAATAATAGAGATCGTCTTTTCATCCTCTACAGAAACTAATCAGACATTAAAAAAGACACTCTTCTATTTTCTGATGATCAAGAACACAGCAATTCAGGCGCGCATCAGGACGGAATGCATGTGTGTTTCAATCACAATAAAACAATACGGATTACAAGACAAGGCTCTTTTTTGTTGTCAAGATATTTGTCACTTCCTAAACTGGTTAATGTTCTCTTACACAAAACTCAAATATAAGAATATATCATATATGGACCATACTGTATTCAAGATATTATATTATTTGTTCAGTACAACATATCTTGAACTTATTTTCAGATCCTTCCAAACATGAATAAACAGTGTTTTGGTCTGTGACATGAAAATGTTTAGAATAGGACTGGAGTTCAAACTACAGTTGAACTACTGTCAGTAAAACTTAGGAGGATATTGTTAAAGAAATAGTTATCTCAATGCCTAACAAAGACAAATAGATCCTCATTAAGACTTTTCGTTGTCTGTATACCTCACTAATTTGATCATTTGTTTAATTTCTATGCACTGACGACATTGTATTCTTTTACACTATCCGTTAAGGTGGCCTACAACATATAAGTAATCAACTACATAACCTAATATCACCAACCAAAATGCCCTGATTATTAAGCCAAATCCTTTGATCATTACAACAACTAGAAAATAAGCTTAGTTATTTAAAGTCAGTCACATATAACATATTAGAACAAGTTAAATTACACTTACTGTGTAACTTATTTGAATTGTCTGTAGATTAATCTTAACACATCTCTTAGGAGAATGATAGCGAAGCCCGAAATTCAAACAAGGCGATTCAAAAAAGAAATTTTCTTATGCCAAAGGGATTCAACAAGGTGAAGGGGGTTCACATTGCACCCCAGTTAGGGGCGGAACTGACCACCCTTTGTCGAAAAACTATTATACTATGATATATAGGGACGAAGCTACATTCCCTTAAGAATGGTCAATTGACCATCCTTTGTTGAAAAATTACACCGTATATATAGTTAAAACATTAGGTTTTAGAGGTATATAACATATATTGAACACCCTTTATTGGGAATTTTTTTTTTCACTTTGTTCAAGTTTGAACACCCTTGGAGAAATTCCTGGCTTGGCCACTGACCCAGTGCCTCTTCCCCTGGTTGTGGCAACTCTGGAAGACAATTCAAGTAAATAACTGATGATTAATCTTAACACAAAAATTAGGAGAATGACCTTCTGACAAAACTTCAGAAGATAATTAAACTCAATAACAAATTATAATACCCACAGGCATATTTAAATTCTCCTATACTAATTCCACTATTTACAAAAACACTGCAGGAAATAAAAGTTGATTCGGAAGAGCTTACCTTGCACTGTGTGGCTCGTATAAATATTTTTTGATAGCCCACATCTATCAGAGATCGTTTGTTTGCTTTTGGATAATTTGTTTTAATTAGCAGAAGTGTTCAAGTAATTGACGAATGTGTAATATATGTCATATATAATATATATAATAGTATAATCCGTGAAAAACATTGCACGATTGCGGATATTGGACCCAGTTGATTGCGGCAAGAACCTTGCTAGTTGTACTCCAGTAAAGAAAGAAAAAACGAATATTAGAGAAACACAGACAAAACAACAGGAATAAAAATATGCTAGGAAAAACACAATTACCCCAAAATATTCTCTGTCTGAAATTTAGAAATCCGTGTGGCCGCGAATTGGAAGTAGAAAAAGACGCAGCAAGAAGTTAGTACAATTCCTATAGTATCAGATTTGTATATGATAATATCACATTAGTTTTAAATATATTCCATTAAAAACCAAGTCCAACAAGATTAATTACATGCAAACAGATACTTAAATATTACTACTCTGTTTATACTGTTTTCTTTTATTTTTTTTAAAAGGGAGATTACTTTCCTTGAAAAGATGCGTAGAACTTCGTAGATCTCACTTTCATTCATTTATTGATATTTTGCATTTATTAAGCTTATATATGTCAAAAGTTTTTCTTTATATTTTGAACTTCGTAGGCTTATGTGTTTAAAATCTTTATTTATTTCTAAAATTCCGTTTTCAATCAATCACTTCACATACAATGAGAGGGAGGGAGTACAAGAATATGTCAACTATAACCGGTAAATTTACATACACCAATATTTATATCAACCTAATGAATAAATGACACATGTCTTCACATACACAACTATCACCAAATCATAAGGGTTAAATTGTTTAAAATTTACATATTTAAAACTATATAAAAAAATACTATAAGTCACAATAATAAATAATTCAGAATATCTAAAAGACATATAAAATAATTATGATCAAAGAAAAACTTCTTTTGATTCTCCAAGTAATAACTACATCACATAATCACATAAAGAGGGAAAGAAAGAATAGTTAATTAATATACAGTCTCACCTTAAAACTTTAATTTCGCTTAATTATAATTCATAGTATAGTGTAAATTCCGCATTATGTTTTTACACTCCTATGGTCCTAATCATACCTTTTTGTTCCTTTTTATAGCCGCATTGCAAATAGTACATTCATAGTACACTCACGTTCTTAAAAGGTGGCGACATTAACCGATAAGTGATGATTAAGTCAGGTCGCAAGTCGCAACGCATCCACTTTTCAATCTTCCATAGACACACACATAAAATGTCCAAGGGGGAGGGGAGATCGATGAGGATGTCACACACCGTATTGGGGTAGGATGGATGAAGTGAAGGTTAGCATCTGGAGTTTTGTGTGACAAGAGAGTGCCACCGATAATCAAAGGTAAGTTTTATAAAGCGGTAGTTAGACCGGCCATGATGTATGGGGTTGAGTGTTGGCCCGTTAAGAACTCACATATCCAGAAGATGAAAGTAGCAGAAATGAGGATGTTGCGGTGGATGTGCGGGCACACTAGGATAGATAAGATTAGGAATGATGATATTCGGGAGAAGGTGCATGTGGCTCCCATTGATGACAAGATGCGGGAAGCGAGGCTTAGATGGTTCGGACATGTTCAGAGGAGAAGCCCAGATGCTCCGGTACGGAGGTGTGAGCAGCTAGTGGTGGAAGGCACGAGAAGAGGTAGAGGGCGGCCTAAGAAGTATTGGGGAGAGGTGATCAGACAGGATATGGCGAAGCTCCAGATTTCTGAGGACATGACACTTGATAGGAAGATGTGGAGGTCGAGTATTAGGGTTGTAGGTTAGGAGGTAGTTGAGTCGTGCCTTACTTCGTACTATTGTGGGACTATCCATTTAGGGGTTTTGTCTAAGATAGCTAGTGTCAATATTGTGACTTACTATTTCGCTTTTAGTGTATGTCCTATTTACTAGTTATCGCTTTGCTTTGCATCCTTCCTCTGGATTTCACGGTGCTCTTATTTTTCTTATGATTGTTGTGGCGGTACTAATATTGTCTCCCTTCCCTTTATCTCCCCCCTCCCTTTGCTTTGCATCTTTCTTCTGAATTTCATGGTATTGCTATTTATCTTATGAGTGTTGTTGTGATACTAATATTATCTCTCGCTTTCTTCGCTTTTTTTTTTTATTTTTATTTTTTTATTTATTATTATTATTATTATTATTTTTTTTTTATTTATTTTTTTGAGCCGAGGTTCTTTCGGAAACAGCCTCTCTACCCCTTCGGGGTAGGGGTAAGGTCTGCGTACATACTACCCTCCCCAGACCCCATTAATGGGATTCTACTGGGTTGTTGTTGTTGTTGTTGTTGTATATTTTACTTGTTTCTACTTTAGAAGAAGCTTTGAAATTCTGAGTGCCCCTTATTTGCTTCAAAGTGTAGCGTCCATTCTAAGCCAACTTTCAACCAACCTTTTTCTTTTTCAGTAGAGTGATATAGATTTTCTTGTTTGTAACAGTAATTCTATTTTGGAAGGTAGAAATGGGCAAGAAAAAGCTTTTAGATTGGACTGCACGATCTATAATGTCTACGGGAAGCGAAAGAGTCTCCCTGTTAAAAAAAGATGTAAGCTTTCTCTTTTTTTGCTTACTGATTAAATAAAACATATGGAGTAGTAACAAAAATGAAGGCTTTCTCTTGAATTTTGTTCTTTTCTTTTTTCTTCTTGTTTTTGTTTTCTCTTTGGTGCTGGAATTTTTGCATGTTGAAATCCTTTTGTCCAAGATGCTTGTTTAGTACAAGAGACCATGATTATGTTTTGATAGATCATTTATTTTTTAGTTGCAAAGATAAAGAAGACAAATTCTGTATGCTGGAAATTATAGATGTTTTAGTATACGTGTAATTTCTTTTTGTGTTTATATATATATATATATATATACTATGAGTATATGTTATTGAATCCCTTTACATAAGGGAAGCTTCTGGTAAAGGTGATGTTGGGTGTGCGAATAAAGTACCCCATTGGTAGCTGAAAGATTGGGAGCCTACATATAAGGTGTAGAGATATCTTAATGGTGTGAGGCTTTTTGGGAAAAACTGTGCTAGCTTAAAGCGGACAATATCACACCATGTTAAAAGTATCTTTAGGCTATCTTAGGTGACACAAAATTTAATTAGGTTCGAATCCCAGATATGATATTCTTGCGTTTTTTGAATTCCCTTGCAATACTAGATGCAGTAACAACCGTTAGAAAGCTGATCACGCCCAGCTATGTCTTATAAAAAGGACTAAGCAGTCGTTGCAAATATAATCTGGTTTACCAGTTGTTCAATATTGCTAAGAAACACAAGTCCAAACAATTTCCTAGTTATAAAAATTTGATTATTATTTTTACTAATTAACTAATAAATATTATAAAGCAGTAAAATTATAAACTAACAAGGATGAAATTGGAGACAAGCCTAAGGAGGTCTAGTGTTATGATTTTCCCAATTGTCGGAATCCTTCCCGCTACGCCTTCTATAATTTCACCTAAGTATTCTCTACCAATCGTGAGTACTTTGATTGTCGTAGCTCTCTCTCGAGCAATTACCACAATTTACTGGACGTATTCTCTCGAACTACGCTAGCTGGCACTAATTCACCGCTCACTACGATCGCACCAAGCTTTCGGTATCTCTAATCCCAACTTTAAACCCTCTGTATCGTTCTCTCAACTATGTTAGGAGTGGTGTTGTTCAACAACTACCTAAATGTGTACTCTCTCTCGAGCAATATACACACTATATAGGCCCAGTTAATTGAGAGCTCTTCAATTAACAACAATGAAAATATAGTTGAACAAGTAGAGAAAAATCAAAGGCTCAATTATATAAAAGCATAACAAGAATTTATCCTACAAAAGGTTCTATCAAAACTCTAGATAACAAATTAGCTATTCATAAAAGTATGCAAAACTACAATACTAGAATTCATAACCAATAATGAAAACAGGAAGAAGGAAGTAAAAAACTCATAGAAGAAATCTCTGTCTTGCTCCTAGTGTGTTCTTGCCTCCTTAGGTCGAAATCCCATCTCCAAAAACGCCCCCTTTGGTTGAATCTACCCTAAAAACGGCTCCTCCTGTGCTTGGCAGCCTTTTTCTTCTCCAAAATCGTGTCCAACCCTAGAATAACTCGTTTGGGAAGTATTTATATCAATCCCCCGGTCCAAATTCGGGTTTGGGTCTTTTAACCCGCGATTTTTAATTACCGTGGTATAGACCTCGCGAAACCTGGTCTATAGCGCGGTCGACCTGGTTATAGACCTCGCGAAGCCTGGTCTGTAGCGCGGTCGACCTGGTTATAGACCTCGCGAAGCCTGGTCTGTAGCGCGGTCGACCTGGCTATAGACCTCGCGAAGCCTGGTCTGTAGCGTGGTCCACCTGGTTATAGACCTCGCGAAGCCTGGTCTGTAGCGCGGTCGACCAGGCTATAGACCCCGCGAAGCCTGGTCTATAGCGCGGTCGACCTGGCTATAGACCTCGCGAATCCTGGTCTATAGTGCGGTCGACCTGGCTATAGAACTCGCGAAGCCTGGTCTATGGCACAGTCAATCTGGCTATAGACCTCGCAAAGCCCGGTCTGTAGCACGATTTGGGTAATTGATGCTTTTGGCTCTTTTCTTGCATTTTTTGTCCACGTTTTGTGCAACTTTCATTCGATGATTCATTCCGATGTTCCTACACATAAAACACCACAATTTAGCGCAATTGTCGCACAATAACTCACTAAACCAACAAAATATAGGGCGAGTAATGTGCTAAAAGTATAGCAGTTTGGCCTAACATCAATAGCCGTGTGTTATGTGTTACCTGAAGCATTAAGCACAAAGTTCTGATCTTAATTTTAAGGTATGAGACTTGCTTCCTGCATTATGGAATTTTACTGTAGGGTTCAATAGTTCATATGATATTTGGTTCCCCCTTATGTGTTCCCTTTTAATTTAGAAAGGGACTCTTTTTTTAAAGCTTCTGCTACTTTATATATGCTGATAACCTGAGCAGCACTTAGTAAATGGTTTTCTGTATGGAGAAGGAAATAATGAACTGTACCGAATGCTGAGCTCAGTAAAAATTCTTATATATGTAGATACACAAACATAAAATATACACTTTTTAAGGTTTGAATTGGTCATAAAATGAGTAGAAGTAGTTGCTGACATTTGCTGAGTGCAACACTTTTAGGCTCGGGTGAAGACAAATGAAGAAGGCACTTCTAGTGGTCCTGGGACTGATCTTGAGCATGGAGAAGCAGAGGTGATTGCTTTTTCTGCTGGCTCGTTCGCTTTTTCCCTCATTTAAAGCAGCTCCCTTGTGTAGCTCTTGACTTATTGTGCTTGAATTCAGGCTGCCAATGTTGGATTTTGTAGAGTATTTCTTCTGGTGAGTACTACAAAATTTGAATGTCAGGTATTCTGGTTTTCATCAATACTGCTAACAGTGTTTGATTTTTGGGTTCTTTTTCCGCCTAATTTCAGGCAAAGCCAGATGCCGGAAAGCTAATTTTTGCTACAATTGCATTGCTGATAGCATCAACAACAAACCTTCTTATAGTATAGCACTCTCATTCCACTTTTGTTACATTCTCTTAACATGTCGTCGCATTAGAGTTTTGAAAATGCTGAGTGTTGGTTTATATTTAGTAATTGAGTTTCACACCTTTTTATTACTGTACCTGGAACTTAAACCAATATTAAGGAGAGATAAGAGATCACATAAAGCATGTTGTTATATCAAGGCCATCAGTAAGAATTCCACTAAAACTCACTTGTGGACATCCGCCCCTTTGCCAGTCTTCTTGGATCTACTGTTGATGCCGTACTTTACCCATTGCAGCCGAAATTTGGTGGCATGGTAATTGACATTGTATCAAGAGACATACAAACCCCTCAACAGCAAGCTGAAGCATTAGAAGCCGTGAAAAACACGATATTGGCTATTATCTTAATAGTTGTTACTGGGTATGGAAATCTCTGCCCTTTTAAATTCTGTCATTTTACTTGTCATCTGTCAAGTACCTATTAAAATCCTTGGTTCATGTCTCTGTGAGATTATTACTCTTTCCTTACTGGATATGAAATCTTGAAGAGGTGATACATTTCCTAGAACCGAACTCCACTATTTTAGACCTGATAGCACTTAGGAAGACCTTCCATCTAAGTTCTAACTCAACCTTCAGATAGTTTTTTGAAGAACTACGCACAAGTTTAGGCTAGTTTTTTACTGTGTGAAGTTCACTGTTTTTTTCGTTTTAAAAGAGTGAAATATAAAATAAGGCCCTGAGTTTCAACTCTGTCAAGAACCTGGATGCGATCTGCCAATGATGAATCCTTATCAATTCCTCATCTCAATGAGACCTACTGATGCTTTGTGGAAGTACCCCCTGAGGCATTAATGTTGTAGGAGACAGAAGACATGGAAAAGTGTTTCTGCAAAATATGCAAATTTCAAATATGATGTGTGGTTTGGAAACCCCTAAATAAGAAATATGCCTTGAAGAAAATTTTTGTCGTGAACTTTGATTCTCATTACAAGATAGCTTAACATGGTTGCTGCATTCTGCATACTTTAGCTTGTATTTTTCCAAGTGTTCATGTCTTGAAAAATATTCTTTTCAGCTCTCTGTCCACTGCATTACGGTCATGGTTGTTTTCTTCCGTCAGTGAAAGGGTTGTTGCTCGTCTGAGAAAGAATTTGTTTAGTCACCTTATCCAGCAAGTAAATCCTCTTCTTATCCCTCTTTTTTATGATTCTATTTGTTCTTCTAAATGATTACACACAATCATTTTGGAAATACTTTTACATGACTAAGGCCATGGAGACAGCAAAATACCTTGGTTCGGAGTTGAGCAATTGGGAACTTAGTTTCTGCTTGACAAATTATAGTTCTTATAGGAAATAGCCTTCTTTGATGTGACTCGGACGGGGGAACTGTTAAGCAGGCTATCAGAAGACACCCAAATCATTAAAAATGCTGCAACCACTAACCTATCAGAAGCTCTAAGAAACCTAACAACCGCACTTATTGGGATTGGATTCATGTTCTCATCTTCCTGGAAGTTGACATGTGAGTATCTCTATAATCAAGACTCCCACTCACTAACTGCCCTCACATACTACTACTCATTAGTGACCTTTCACTTGGTTAGTGCTGTCTCTGGTTGTTGTGCCTATCATTTCCATTGGTGTTCGTAAATTCGGGCGCTATATGAAGGAGCTGTCACATGAAACTCAAGCAGCTGCTGCAGTAGCTGCCTCCATTGCTGAGGTTGGCATTTACTTCGGGTGATTTTACTATCGCATGCCTCTATTTGCCTTTTCGAGACCATGCTTCTCTTAAATTATTAAAAATGTAGGAATCTTTTGGGGCCATCAGAACAGTGAGATCATTTGCAAAAGAAAAATATGCAATATCAGGTTACTCAGAGAAGGTTGATGAGACCCTAAAGCTAGGACTACGACAAGCGGTGAGGATACTCATGAATTAGTTTCTTTCACTTACAAGATTATGGAGGTTAACTTAATTATTGAGTTTTGTTTGTCACCATGTTTCGGGTACAGAAAGTGGTTGGTCTATTTTCCGGAGGGCTAAGTGCAGGATCAACTTTGTCGGTTATTGTTGTGGTGATTTATGGAGCTTATTTGGCTATAACAGGCTCCATGACTGCAGGGTCTCTTACATCCTTCATTCTTTATAGCCTCACAGGTAAAAAATGCCATGAGTTTTCCTTTTCTTTTATGTTGGAAATTGAGTTGGCAAAGAGAGGGAATCTTATTATAAACGGGATATCTTTGAAATGGAATCCAGAGAAGCCATTCGATACTTTTCTTTCACCTACAAAAGTAACTAGCTAAAGATTTACTTGAGGACAATCCTAGCAGCTACCTTAATAATATTTCAATGGATGGAATGCATAAAAGAAGCTTTATAAAATATCTGTTACTCAGATATTATATCCGGTGCTGTGGATTTCTCCGGATTTTGCTCTATCATATTTTACAGTGAACATAACCACTTGATTAGATGTAGCTTCTGAATATTCTCAGCATTCATTCTCAGAATGACCTTGTTGTCTTGATATAATAAAGCATACACTAGAAAAATTATGTGGCTGTATGTCTACCTATATTTCTGTGGCATGCATATCCACAATGCTTCCCCGTATGTGTCTTTATCATGTAATGGAAGGTTGAAATTAATCATCAAACCTAGAATGCACATTTCCTGAGTTCAGTAGTCTAATTCTAAATCGAAATGCACGTTCAGTTGCATTTTGATTTATTACAGAAAAGAGAACGATGTTTGAATTATAAGGCCTCATTCACACTGAATTCCTTGCAGTTGGATCCTCGATATCGTCTCTATCAGGCTTATATACAACAGCGATGAAAGCTGCAGGAGCAAGTAGAAGGGTTTTTCAACTTCTAGACCGTGTCTCAAGCATGCCTACATCAGGAGACAAGTGCCCTATAAGGTTAGTCCATGCTTCTTCACCCACAAACATCCTCCAACAGGGTGCTGGTGGTAAAAAACTCGTATTTTACCGGGGATTACATATTTTGTTAAAACGAAGACCCATAGAGATACTTCTTATTAACATTTTGGCTTTTGGTGCAGTGACCCTGATGGAGACGTTGAACTGGATGATGTATGGTTTGCTTACCCATCTCGCCCAAGTCATATGGTACTCAAGGTAAATTTTTGATCTATAGATAACAGAGACAATTATTTGTCCTATTTCATAATTCGATGCAGCCAAGCATACTATCTGACCTGATACTCTTAAGTGTTTTCTTTTAAACTTTGAAATGCGCCTAGAGTCTTAATGCTGTCAATATTGACAGTAAAATTAGCTATTCTTGGCGTATCTAAAAAGGATGGCATTTGAATTTATTAAAGCTTGTTGGGGGACTTAAAATTTTACCACTCTTATGTAGATACCAAAAAAACCACATTTTGTTCTGATGCACAGAGCATCTATGATTTCTTTTCATTGGATTAACAGGGTATATCACTTAAATTGAGACCAGGATCAAAAGTTGCCCTTGTTGGTCCGAGCGGTGGAGGAAAGGTAAACTTCGTATACCAGCACCTGCTAATGTGATCTTATGAGGTTTGTGATAAACTTTTATGCTAATGTTCTCATGAATTGGTTGCAGACAACAACTGCTAACTTGATAGAGAGGTTCTATGATCCACTTAAGGGGAATATACTGCTCAATGGGGTTCCTTTGGTGGAAATATCACATGAATATCTACACAAAAAGGTAAAATATGATCCATCATCTATGATTAAGCATCTCCATATCTTTTAGAAGGCTCTCATTTAACAATTCAAATGGTGTTGTGTATACCATATATGAGCTTTTTCTGTCAAAAGGCTTTACTGTTTCAACAATACTAACCATTTGAAGCGTTCTCCAAATTTCTAAAATATCCAAATCCTAACTTTTACGTTAATTTAGATTAGTATAGTGAGCCAGGAACCTGTTCTTTTCAATTGTTCAATACAAGAGAACATTGCATATGGGTTTGATGGCAAAGCAAGCAGCGCTGACATAGAAAATGTGGCGGTAAATTCAATCTGTGTCCCAAGATTCAAGACTTTTTACATTTTCACTCTCCTTTTTACCCAAAAACGTAATTCTTTGTCAAATATGAATGGTGCAGAAAATGGCTAATGCTCATGACTTTGTAGAATCCTTTCCGGATAAATATCAAACTGTTGTCGGAGAACGTGGACTAAGGTTATCAGGAGGGCAGAAGCAGAGAATTGCAATTGCCAGGGCCCTGTTGATGGACCCTAGAGTTCTACTTCTTGATGAAGCCACTAGTGCTCTAGATGCTGAGAGCGAATACCTTGTACAAGTATGAACTTTCGACCTTACATGTGCTCATATTTCCATATTATATCCCTCCGTTTCAATATACGGAGTCTTACTTTCCTTTTTACTCTAGTTACAAAAGAGTGACATTTTTCTATATTTAGTAAGTTTCTAGTCATGCCTTCCCATTTTTCCATTAATGACACTTCATTATAGGAACGACATGGCATGCTTAAGGCTACAGAATTAAAAGGGTTTTTTTGGAATGTTATAAATTCCTTAGTTTAACACCACAAGATACATGAGTCTTCCTTACCTTCTTAAAACTTCGTGCACGCAGTCAAACTAAGATAGAGGGAATAAGCTTCCAAGTATGCTGGTTGATTTTCTTACTTTCCACTTTATAGAAAATCTTTCTGTTAATTTGATGTGTCAATGCTAATAGGATGCTATGGATTCTCTGATGAGAGGCAGGACAGTGCTTGTAATAGCACATAGGCTTTCTACTGTGAAAAGTGCAGACATAGTAGCAGTTGTTTCTGATGGTCAGATTGTGGAAAGTGGAAGCCATGACCAGCTTCTGCTCATGGATGGAATTTACACTGCTCTTGTTCGGCGCCAATTACAAGCACCAACAAGCTGAAGTTCACTTCGCCTCGTTAGTAGAACTACAATAGGGATCAGAGACAACACAACATATGAATAAATCGTGCACACGCCTGGCAAATTCAAGATCTACAGGCTATTTGGATTGTGTGTTCATGTCGTTTTGCCTATAAGAGTATACCTTAAAATTGTTGGGATGAGTATACATCTAAACATATAAAATCAGTTACCCTTTTATTCGTTTCTCATTTGAGAGATCATTGAATGTGATATATACTGTTGTAACTTATAGTTAGCAGTAATAGCTAATTAAGGCGAAGCTTGAGAATAGTTAAGCTGGCCAATGCTGAAGAAACACACATGACAATAGAAGAAGGAAGAAAGAGTAAATTTTGGAAGCTCAATTTTTGGAAAGAGACGACATTTTCACCCTATACTTCTGATCAGCATTTGAGATCGACTATTAATTCCCTTCTCGTAGCCTTGATAACATTTTGACTCTAGAAGATAAGCGATCAAGAGCCTTTATAATGTAAAAGTACTTTACACACTTATTTAAAAGTCAATTACATATAATTGTTCATAATGTTGCACCTTTTTTCCGGGCGGGGATTGTGGATATTAGTTTTTTTCAGTTAAAGTAACATTATTTGAAAATGATTGATTTTATTAACTTAGGAGTCGCTACTTGGAATTATTCGATTTTGGCGTTCCAAGTCACCACTTATTTAATTTCTAATCAAAGAAAGTTTTGACTCCAATTATAGTGTGCAAACACATAAGACCGGATAAGGAATTATGTTAACCGGGGAGAAGGTGCAAGGCACTATCCGAATTCTCCGGTTTTAGCATGATCACTTAATAATATACAAGTAGCTTAATTAATTTGAATATTGTATGTTTTAAGGATTTTATGCATTTTTGCTTTTAAAATTGCTTTTATTTGCTTATTTAAGGAATTATGAAATTTATCTTGAAGAAGTCACACTAACGTACCCTTGTTATGTTTGTGTCAAAAATCATGCCACACAGACGTACCCATGATTAATGACACTTTATTATTATTTGAAGTTAATTGGTTAAGTCGCGTAAACGCGCACTTGAATTTGGATTTATGTGTCATAGTTATGACACGTTAACCGTACCCATAACCACAATAATTAAATTATATTTAATTGTACCTAAAAAACATGCTAGCGATGTTTATAATTATTCTTCCTAAACTTTGGGAGTAAGGCATTAGTCATTGAGTAGTTGTAGAATGAGGGTAATGTTTTAACTTCATAAAACATCAAGGATATATCTAAGAGGGTTATAAGCACCTTTTGGCTTGTCTGCGCGTTTGGTAAATACCCAAAGTGCTTATAAGTCAAGTGCTTATAAGTTAAAATCAATCATAAGTCATAAGTTGGTCACTCCCAACTTATGGCTTTTCATCTTATAAGCACTTTTAGTTTGACCAAGATTTTTACTAGTTTATCCTTAATAATATTTTTTAATTCACAAAATATTTTTCCCAAAATAAATTTTCTAACTTTCTTTTCATTCCATATTCAATGTTCATCCTTTTCTTTACAAAGAATCTTTTTAATTTATAATCTTTTCTAACGTTTTTAAGGATATTTTGTCATTTTAACAAAAGAACAACTTATCAGTACTTTTCTACCAAACACATTAATTACTTATTATCAGTTTCAGCACACATCCAGACACGTAAATGCTTATTTAAAAAATCAATTTCAGCACCTAAAATGCTTTTCAACACTTCAAGCTTATTAGCAACTATTTACAATCATCTCATCCAAACGGGCTCTAAGTGATTTAAGTTTGCTTATTTACTAGTGTCTTGCTACTTTAAGATTTTTGCGAGGCATGAAAACTAGTGGAAGTTGTTGTGAAAAAGTGTATGAGATTTAAACTAGTCATTACACTTATGATTGTTTATAACTTAATAGCTTAATAATCTGTTAGCTTATGGATGCCTGTTCTTAGCAATAAAAAAAAATAAAAACAGTTGATTTTTTACACATTAACGTAAAATCCCCGAATATGCCTATGAGGATTCTATCCTTTATATAGTACATGTCCTTATAATAAAGTTTGTGACAACCACTATCAAGGGCAGTGGTGTAATAGATAAGGTTCCTCAACCTTTATAAAAGTTCTCGAGTTTGAGCTTTAGAAATGGAAAAAAATCATAGTCGTGAACTCTTCTCCATTAATAGGTCTTACACGTGGCGTAAATCCAAATTAGTTGGTACTGGAGGTATATTAAGAGTTCATAGACACAATATGATTATGGCCTTCTCACAAAGTTTAGGGCGTGGTACTAGTAATATGGCAGAAGCTAAGGTTGCTTTGTTAGGTCTGTAATGGTGCCACTCAAATGGATATGATAGAATTATGTTTGAATGTGACTCCAAATTGGTTATTGATATGTTGAACAATACTTTGAAACCACCCTGGCATATCGACAATATCATAAAAGAGGCACAACATCTCATACAAACTCACAATATTGTTATCAGACATTGTTACAGAGAATCTAATAATGTGTGGCAGACATACTCGCTAAATGGAACCATAAGATACATGAGACTATGATCTTCAATGACATTAATCTCCCTAAGTAGGCCTTCGGATATTATAAACTTGACAGGATACAATTGCCTAATCTAAGACATGAAGTTGTCAAGAATCATTTTGTTGCGAGATGATAGTATGCTTTTTGTTGTAAGGTAGCTAACTATATTTGTATGCTTTTAAAATGCTTTTCTTTTTGGACATATAAGCACATATAACAGATATATGGTCATATGGCTCCATTGTTGGATCTCCTATATGTACTAGATATATCTTATTGGTAGATTTCCAATTATGTAATTTATCGGGAGGTTTTAGTTTTATGTCCCCCTCCTATTGTACCTTTTCTTTGTTTTATAATAAATAAGATAAGGGTCAATGCCAAAATTCTATCAAAAGGGGAGGTGAAAGCCCAAGTCGTTAGATTTAAAAACAAAATCCAAATTAGTTGAAGCTCTACGCACAAATACCGAACACAAGGCGAGAAATAAAAAAAGAGTTTGTGACAGTGGTACACTTCATGGGCGAGAAAGGAAATTGAAAAGTAGGTGCATGGACTAAAAAAAGGAAACCACGACCATTGCTTGGGCTTCAGAAACTTCCATGCAAAGAAAGTCCAGTTGGTGAAAAATTATGATCACATTACGCATTTACGCCTGCACCAGCAGTTAGCTCCAAACAGAACAAGAGTTTTCCAAGAAAATGTAGTTTGTGAAAGTAAGAGCACGAAGTGTTAGGAGGCAAACAATTGGCATGATGCTTGTGATTGTTTATTGCTCAATTTGTCAATGATGCAATCCGCAGCTCATCAATTGTACCCACGAAAATCATGTGGAAAAGAAAGACAGTAGGACCACTTCTGGCTTTTGATAGTATATATCTACCCTATTTAATACTCTTAAGATAATTGCAACTAAATACATGGAACAACTAACTTCAAAAGAAAGACTAATAATTTGTTACAACACGTTAACTTATACGAAAAAGGATCAAAACTATCATGAACTAGAAGGAAAAGAATCAAAACTATCGAAATTGGTAAAAAATTATCCTCCGTTTACCTATTGAGCCAAATTTGTAAACCTATCCTTAAAACTAACACCCTAAAACTAATTTAAAAATGTTATAAATTTTAATGACATGTCTCATTCTTATTGGACGAATTAAACCCCACTCTAAATTTATCAAACCCCCCGTATAACCTGACCCATTGGATCAATGCGACCCTAAAACATAACTCGCGCTCTCTTCTTAAAATACAACGCATCTGCTTCATCTTCTAACTTTGTTAATTAGAGTTCTTCATATTCTTCCCTCTCCCAACTCGAAAAATTATAGTTCTTAGATTTCCTCCATCTACTTTTAGCTTCAAATGTCTGAATCTTCTTCTGCTTCTTTTCTGTCTCGCAAACAGATATATGGGAAGCACAAATTAGCCTTTTCTCGGTCATCAGCATAAGAAGCCTTTGTGAGACTCATAAACCTAAATAGCTCCCATATCTCATTAGACCGTCATAAGCTGCCAAGCCAAGATATAGCAAACCTCAACCATCTTATGAGCAAGAATGGACATCTTCACCGCCTCATTGAACTTATTTGCTAAAGAGTGACAATTAAGCTAGTAAGCTCAACCTCTCGTTTGTGTCGTGCCAGGGAATGAAGGTTTAATTAAGACACCAAATAAAGTAACCTATTTGAGTTTGCAACAATTATACTCTGTTTGAGTACCTAACAAAATTTAATTAAACTAGATTAATTTCCTCCGTTTCAACAAAGTAAAACAGATAAACAAAGTAACAAATAAGCAAAGAAGTAAAATATCATGAAATTGAAGGTTGACGCAGCAGATTTCCTACAAATAGACATGGAATCTAAAACCAATTCGCAAGATGAAACCAATAATTAGCTACACCAGTTTTGGGTTGGGTTGATCTAACAGGTCAGGTTATAGGTGTAACACTCTGAAAAATCTCGAAGTGTTTTAAGAGTATTAAGAAGATTGACGGGTGCTAATTATATTAATTCAGGTATGAACAAGACTAATAATATGAAGGATATCAATTGATCATGATAATATATGTATGAAGTGCATTAAGAATGGTTTATGGTCTAAGAAGCCCTAGGCTAAGCCAAGTTGGAAATTATATGATGGAGTAAAGTTTCAAGTGAGTTGGCACAAGACTTAACTTCAAACGAACATAAATCTCAAGATATAAAGAATTATATGGTGTATGACTTATCAAATGAAATTTCTATGTGTCTAGTTTCTAATGATTCAAACCGTTTGTCATTTGGATATTTGTGCAATGAGTTATGGACTTTTTACCATAAGATGGTGGTGCAGCTACGAAACAGGCTACGCAACCTGCGTAGGCTATGCAACAGACTACGCAACTTGCGTAGTTGATCCACGTCCAATCCGTACTTAATAGTAAGTGGAAACGGTCGTTGGAAGAATAATACCCAATAAGAGTCGGGTCGATTTCCACAGGGAGTTTAGTATGGGTGTTAGGGGTATACACTTGACGAAAGCAAATAGAACAACTAAATTGCACTTCCAAACAAATTGTTTTGATTTCTGTTTCTAATTTTACTCTAACAATTATAAGCTAAGTGAAGAAACTATAAAGCGAATGATTGTTTTTAGTGTTTTTCTAAATAGTTAAAAAGCCTAGGGATGTGACCTTAACCTAGGTGTTCGCTTAATAGGTTAAATACGTTAACACTTATTTTGTTGATTGGGGTGTATTATAGCTCTCAACTCTACTTTACCCACTCAATACCTCTCGGTCATAGAGTAATTTTGCCTAATTTGGATTTTTCAAGACCAAATGGGTATCAAGCTAAATAGTTGATATGAGCTTAAGTCGGGTTCTCACTATCTCTAGTTTGAATCCTTTAATTAGGCTAATCAATCCCTTAATTATACCAATTCCTAGCTAGCCAAGTTATCCTAAACTAGTTCCCCCTTTCTCAAGCAAAGACCAAGTCAAATAGACATGAATCAATGTTTACAATCATTAATTCTAAAATTAAAGCATAAACTAGGCTAAATAGTCAACATTGAATCATAAACAAGCATTAAATTAAATACCCATAAGGTTTACACACTAGGGTTGGGTCACAACCCTAGTAAGAATCTAGCTACTCATAGTGAGAGATGAAGAAACAAAGAAGAAACACTAATTAAACTCATAATCTAAGATTAAAATGATAAAATATGATGTTTAAATTCTAAAATAGTCACAAACTTCCTAACATACCAAAATACAACTGCTACAACAACTCAAACTTTGAAACTTGACCTAAAATGTGATTTTCGTCTATTTATAGTGACCTAAAATTTGCTGACAAAAATACCCCTCGGGAGCTTTTGCGGCCTAAAAATTCCATGTGCAGTCCGCAGATTGCTCAAGCTTGCAAGGAATTAAATTCTACAGACGCACAATTTGGTCTGTGCCTGCAATGCAACTTCTGCGGCCGAACAATGCTTGTGCGGTCCGCACTTCAGGCAAGGCTTCAAGTTTTGGTCATTTGCACACTCTCTGAACTTTGAATTCTTTATTGGTGCAAACCCTGTTCTGTTGCCGCCCAAATCATGTGCGGTCCACACATCAACTAAAACTCTACTGGGCTTCTTCACTTGTTCTGCGACCGCAGAGGGAATTTTGCAGTTCGCATTTTTTCTGCGGCTGCAGAAATCCTTCTACGGACCGCACTTCTTAAGTTTTGCGCCCCTTCTTGCCTTGTGAGTCGGAACACTTCTTTTTGAGTCGAATTTCATCATGGGAGCCCAAACTTCCAACATTCCTGCAATTTGCACACTTTCATTAGTTTTGGGAACATAAATCCATACTTTCAGACTAAAACAAAAGCAAAAAGGTGCTACTAATAAGTGGTCAAAATCCACACTTATCAACTCCCCAAACTTAAGTCTCTGCTTGTCCTCAAGCAAATAAATTAGTTTCCACCTCCTCAGAGTTAAAGGTTATTTCAGAGAGTTAATGGTGAGCCATTCATACATCAGTTGGAGCCAACAATTACCCACACTACTCATGCATGCATTATCAACAAGGTGACAAGTCAAATATTCATGCACATATAGTTCTAATGTGACATTTGAGCTTCAAGATTTGTCTTTACTCATCAAGGACTCTTGTTATATCATGTAGGTAATGGTGGGCTCCAAACTCTTCCTCCTCTACTTTCCATTTGCCAGGCTCACTTAAAAGGTTAGCACTCAATCTTAAGATTCATGAAAGGTTCACTCATCTCTTACAAGAGAATATCACAAGTGCGGCTTCAAGTACCATAGGCTTGCCCATCATGTAGATCACCACTAATGTAAGCTCACTCAGTTCGAAATCAAGTAGGACTTCTTTCGGGTTGTAATGAAGGCTTTTGGATTAGGGTAGGATACCATATAGGTAAGTGGTTACACCTTTCCTTAAGCACTCCACATTTTTATTTCTCGACTCACAATTACCGATTCTTAGAGGCATTTTCTTTTCATTGAGGGCTAGAGAGACTTGACATCACTTCTTCTTGTTCACTTAATTCTTTTTCTCCCTTTTTGATTTTTCATGTTAGGGATCATTACCGCTTTTTGAATTCATCAACCCTTCCACTTATTCACTTTTTCTTTTGTATTTTTCTTTTTGTTATTTTCTTTTCTTACCTTCTCTTTTCATAGAGATAATTTCTTTTCTCTTTCTGTGCCTTGATACCTTTTTTAAATTCCTCATATCTTCCCTAATTTTATGCTTTAAGCCACTTATTTCACAAGAGTGTTAAGGAAAGTCTGGGTGCCAAGAGAGGGTCACGAAAAAATGGGTAAAGGCTTATAACATGGTTATTCAATGAGAAAGGCTGAAGGCTCAAAGGGGGTTGACTAGAGATAACGAAATTGGTTGGCAATAGAAAGCTCAAACGGGCCAAGGAAAGCCTACAATCACTTCTCAAACCAAGCAAAACTTAGGATTTCGCCTTGAAATACATTCGTGGCAAGTTCTAGACCATTCGCATGGATACTTGGAGTAGCAACAATTCATCTTACCGCTCACGCAACTAGATTGTAAAAGAGGATAGAGTCGAGAGCCTACAACGACCACATTCAAGTTTAAAGATCACTATGGTCAGATAAACCACTCTATGATTACCAAAGTCAACTCAAGAGTTACAAATTCACTAACTAGAGCTATTTCTTTCAAAGACTTTGTCTCTAACCATAAGCATGTAGTTAAGTGTGTTGGTACCAAATGAAACATGATTAACTCTTCGAGAATGACTTGATTAGGTCTTTTTATTCATTATTACTATTACTATTATAACCTAAACACAAAAACATACTCATTCCCTTAAGAAGGTTTCCACGCCATCCATCGTTGGGACGAGTCACCCGATTCACACAAAAACTACCTTTGAAAAGAACCGTGACGTTAAGATAACCAAAGGCTTGTTATCTACTCAAGCATAAAAAGAAGCTACTTAAAGAACTAATATGGAAACAATAAAGAAGCTAATAGCAATAACTACTAAAGATAGATAAATATACATAAGACAAGGGAGAGAAGATAGATAAATACAAATAAGAAAAGAAAGAGTATCATCAAATTATTACAGACCAAATATATCCAAAGTGTACCAATGTATCAAACAAACTCTACCCCATCCCGAATAAAAGTAAGCATTTTCCTCAATGCTTAGCAAAATAATATTAAAAGAAGAGAGGGTGAAGAAAACTCCCTAAGGATCCTTGGACATCTCATTGTCCCCAACAATATCATCTCCCTCAGGGTCAGCCATTTGTATCTCATCATCATCAAATCTAGGCGTGGCTGGGTTGTCAAACATCGCACGCACTGTCTCACCAGTGTTGGCAGTAAGGTGTGGCTCGTCAGACTGGCCAGCTGGTGCTACCGGTATAGATAGTGCTGAAGGATTTGGGACGGATTGGTGTGGGTCAAACAACATATAAAAAGGAAGGTGTACAGCTATAGCAAGTCTAGTCACCTCCCTCCGGATCTTGTCCATCGAATGCTTGCTTACCTGGGACTTCCTCATCTTCTTTACTTCCTTTCCCAGCTCCTCAATAACTGACCCGTGTTGTACCAAAGTGTCCATGATCGTCTTCCGGTTCTCTAAAATATTCTTCAACATCGCATCAATGTAATAAGGAGCCTGTGGTGCCTGAGAAGTGGACTGCACTGCAACAGTACTAGACAAGTCAGACATCTTAGAAGTAGCTATCTGCATCCAGTTGTTGAGACTCGCCAATGTCTGGGAGACTCATAGAGCAGATAGGGGAACTGTGGGCACTGGCTTTAGAGCAACTCTAGGGACTGTAGTAGGAGCTGAGGATGATGGCGGAGGCATAACATCGGCACTGGTAGAACGCTCAACAGAGGTGGTTGGAAGATCAACTGCCTTAGAAGCTACCACTGTAGGCTCATCAGACTGGCCTGTGGTGGTAGAATGCTGGACTCTTTTCTTTGGGTTTGTCACGACCCAAACTCCCTCCGTATAATGTCGTGACGGCACCTAGTCTCTACGACTAGGTAAGCCTAACAAATTGTGGAAAATAACAAAACGAAAGTAAAACTTGGCAACAAACAGTAGTGGATAACTGGATAACTAGTAACAATGCCGCTTGGCATGTACAATAACCAATACTCTACAAATACACAGTCTTCCCAAAACCCGGAACATCATAAGTCACAAGCTACAGAAGGAAACTAGTATCTCTATACACCAGAGTCTAATAAAAGAAGTGCGGAAGGTAAATGACATAGGGGGGAATAGAGGGGGACTCCGAGGTCTATAGACGCAAGTAGATATACCTTGAAGTCTCCGTAACAGCAGCAAATGCACAACTAATAGCTATGCTAGTATGATGAACCTGGATCTGCACACGAAAACATGTGCAGAAGAGTAGCATGAGTACACCATAACGATACCCAGTAAGTGCCAAGCCTAACTTCTTTCGAGTAGTGACGAGGTCAGGTCAGGCCCACTGGTAAATAATAAATAAGGCAGGAGAATATACTGTATAATAAGAGACTAGAGTTTAACAAAAGGAAACACAGCAAGGCAACAGTACAACACACAGGGGTAAGCAGTAGGGGATCTCCCGAGATACCGTCTCGTAGTCCTATAATAAATATACAGGGAGAGCTCCCGAGGTACCGCCTCGTAGTCTCAAAAGTAAATATACAGGGAGAACTCCCGAGGTACCGCCTCGTAGTCTCAAAAGTAAATATGCAGGGAGAACTCTCGAGGTACCGCCTCGTAGTCTCAAAAATAAATGTGCAGGGAGAACTCCCGAGGATCCGCCTCGTAGTCTCAAAAGTAAATGTGCAGGGGGAACTCCCGAGGAACCACCTCGTAGTCTCAAAAGTAAAACACACAGCTCAAACCGATAAATACAATAATTAATGGCAAGATTTATACAGTTATACTGATAAAGAACAAGGAAAAGCAGGAAATCAACTAGGCATGATTCACAAAGTTCAAATAAGCAGTTAAAGCACATAGACATGCGGTATTAGACTAAACAGGATAACTACACATATTGAAATAGCTCAATTTAGAATGAAAATACTCATTTAAATGGTATGACTCAAATTAAAGGAAAAAAACAGGTTGCTACTCAGTAAAATAAATCAGGTTTTACAATAAATAGCCCGTGCACGTACTCGTCACCTCACGTACACGACACTCACATATCACATAAGTACCAAATCCTAAGGGGATTTCCCCCACACAAGGTTAGGCAAGCAACTTATCTCGAACCAAGCTCAATCAATCGGTAACAATGCCTTTTCCACGAATATCCGACTTCGAATGGCCCAAATCTAGCCAGAATCAATTACATACCACAAATAAAACTATAAAAAACTAATCTAGTTAATGAAATCAAAGCTAAAGCAAGATATTAGAAAATCGCCCCAAAAAGCCTCACCGGGTCCACGTCTCGGAATCGGGTAAAAATCATAAAATATGAACACCCATTCACTCACGAGCCCAATTATTTAATTTGTTTTGGAATCCGACCTCAATTTGAGGTATAAATCCCCATTTTACAAAAATCCCTAATTCTACCCAAAACCCCCAACTTCCACCATGAAAACATAAGATTTGTGGTTGAAATATTAGGAAATGTAGTGAAAGATCGAAAGAAACTAGTTTAGAATCACTTAGCAATGATTTGGGGAAGAAATGTTGTTTGAAAAATCGCCTCTAGGTTTTCTTGTTTTGAAAATTTGAGAGAATGAACCAAAATCCTGTCTAAGTCCCATTTTTATCAGTTGCAGATGTCCCATTTGCGACCTGGGGTTTGCAATTGCAAACCCCTGCAAATGCGAAGAAACAATCGCAAATACGAAGACCTTCACATCTATGCTTTCATCACAACTACGATGACTTGTTCGCAATTGCGAACAATGATCTTCTGCATTTGCGACTAAATTGATCGCAAATGCCACCAAGCCTGCCCCAACCCCACTTCGCAAATGCGAACTCTGGCCTCCCCGCAATTGCGACCTCTTGATCGCAAATGCAAACTCATGCTAACCTAGGTACTCTTCGCAAATGCGAAGAATTTTCTCGCAAATATGAGCCTATCAGGATTGGGGAATGTTCGCAAATGCGAACACTGATCTCGCAATTGCGAGATCAGACACCAGTCACCAGAAATTGCAAAACCAGTTGTATTTTCTAAGTCCCAACCACTCCATAGCCTTTCCGAAACTCACCCAAGCCCTCGGGGCTCCAAACCAAACATGAACACAAGTCTAAAATCATCATACAAAATTTCTCGCGCGATCAAATTACCAAACTAATACCTAGAACTACGAATTAAATACCAAATCAAATAAAATTTTCAAGAAAACTTTGAAACTTCTATTTTCATAACCGGACGTCCGAATCACGTCAAACCAACTCCGTTTCTCACCAAATTTGACACACAAGTCATAAATATAGTATTGGACCTATACCGAGTTTCAGAACCAAAATATGGACCCGATATCTAAAAATTTAAATATTGATCAAACATTTCAAAGTCATTAAGCTTTTAACTTTCAAGTTCCAACAAAGTGCGATAACTAGGGCTAGGGACTTCTGAATTCGATTCCGGGCATACGCCCAAGTCCCAAATCACGATACGGTCCCTATGGGACCGTCAAAACATGAATCCGGATCTATTTTCTCAAAACGTTGACCGAAATCAACTCAAATGGATTTTAAGGCAAAATTTTCATATTTGCTCAGTTTTTTACATAAAAGCTTTTCGGATAAACTCCCGAACTGTGCACACAAATCGAGAAAGATAAAAATGAGGTATTTAACGCTTCAAAGTGCATAATTAGGTTACAAAATACAAGATGACATATCGGATCATCATAGGGTTGCTCGCATCCATTAGTGAATACCAGTCGAATGGCTTCTTCGGCTTAACCTAGTTATCAAATTCTCTAGGCTCTACCTTTGCATCAGTAAGATACTCTATCATAGTGTTGGTATAAGGGTAGGCCGAGCTATCCTGCCATGCAATCACTAAAATATTGGCTGACATCACAACACCCATATTGATTTGGAACTCGACCATAATGAATCCACAAGAACTGCCCGAGGAATAGGAAGGTGAGTCTCGTTTTTGCATTGATCCAATCTGCTACAAATAAATGTCTTCCACCCCTTTGCCTCAAAATTCAAAGTGCTTCACTGAATGAGAACCCCACCGGTAATCCATGGTGGCGGTGGCCTTGGTGGTGCTAAAGTCTAAGCCAGCTAAGGTCGGACTTCGTCCTTCAGTGCGCAGTTCTCCAGATACTCTTTGGCTCAACATCCTCGAAGCCCAAGTATGCATTTAGTGCATGCTGATCAAACCTCGCCTTGAGGTTGCACACTTTGGTCACCTTCGTCGCTTTCTTTACATGAGCAACATTGGCATAGAACTCTCGGACGAGGTATTCTTTGGCGTTCTCCACTTTCTTAGTGAACCACATCCAACCCTTTGGTGCCCTGAAGTGTCTCAATATTGTGGGGTTGTATGTCACCAAATCTTTCAATAATAACTAGCGCTCAAGAATCAACGACCTCACTGGCTACCACATACGAAACTAGTGACGGTTGCCAAGCTGACAAGTGGCTCTCCATACCTGTAGTTGTAGCATCTCCCCTTCTACCATCATCGGTGATGTCATGCATAACCTGTGCCTCAGGGACTGGTGTAGCTGATGGCTCAGAAGCCTGGCTAGCACTCTCCGACCCCTCGGAGGTGCTGTGAGATGAAGAAGGCTCATCTCTGAGCTGGTATCTCCCCTATGGCCTCGACTCTGTGGCTGTCTGCTCCTCCTGAACAGAGGCTGAGTTGGCCTCTGACATCTCCCTAGAGGAGACATAGGAACTAGACTCAGAGAGGTCTACACCTCTCCCTCTGCCGGCGGTGGCTTACTTCCTGATTGTCTTAGGCTGGCCAAGGGGCAAGGTACCTCTACCTAGACCCCAAGAAGATTCAACTCTACCCTTTGAAGTGTCGCCTTGGCCCCTTGATCGAACCATTACTGTATCAAAGCAGAGAAGATTGTTAGTTGTAATTCATTGTTCAACACATTCAGAACTTATGTAGGTAAGGGAGAAACACTTGGACATAGTAGGGTTATGAAGTTAATACATGTCTGTAGGAGAAGGGGTCTGCGATTCACAGATTCTTATTGTGCGGCCGTAGATTTTAGCTTGAGGTCACACTTTTGAGTACTAAAAATGTTAACTCTCTGATGACAAAGAAATGGCCAATCTATGGCCGCAAAGGAAAATCTATGATTCACATAATTTAACTTGCGGTCGCAGATTCCTTCATCACTGAGTTGCCAATTTTGTTGATCTGCGGACCACACAATTTCAAGTGCGGCCGCAGATTTCAAAAAGTTATGAACATACCTATATTTGTCTACTTAGATTTTTCAATTTAGTGCACAACTAGTCATGCCAACATAGTAAAAACATGAAATTACACTAACCCAACTCCATTAGAGTATGTATCAAGTTTACCCAGTTCAGATCTACCCCACATGGACACATAATTGAAATCTAACAACAAATGGCCTAAAAAAGAACTAAAAATCTAAAAATTTAACTAACAAAAAAACTTAACATGAAATTGAAGCATACCAGATAGAGTGAGTGCAATGGGTTGATAATCAAGGTGGTTGTATGTGAGGACAGTGAAAAATCTCCAAGAAAATTCAACAGAGAAACAATGTTTTGTTCTGAGAGGGAAAAATGTTCAATGAGCCTTACTGTTCTATTTATACCAACTATTTTGAGAAGGGAAAAGAGGTGAGTGAGGCCGCACATTTTCATGTGCGGTACACACTCTTTCACCTGGGGCCTCATCTCAGAACTCTATCTGCTGTCCGCACATTTTTAGGTGCGGTCGCAGATCGACCTCTGCATTGATAAGCTTAAACTTCAGAGAGTTGTTATTTTTGACATTTCAAATGTGCGGTCCACAAAAGAAATGTGCGGCCACAATGCTCTTCTACTATGGCACATAGAATTGTGCAGTCCGCACAATTTTGAACACTCAACCATATGTTTGTCCACCTTTCTTGTAAGTCACACTCATCCCTGTAACACACTTCAAATCAAGTTAGAATACAAATAAAACCTAACTACAAAAGAAAAAGGAAAATAATCATGGGTAGCCTCCCAAGAAGTGCCTGATTTAATGTCACGACATGACGCAGAAAACTCTCAAATGAAGTGAATGACCGCTACCACGTGGCTATCTCCAAAGTTTTCCAAGTAGTGCTTCACTCGGTGACCATTGACTCAGAATACTTCATTTTTTTTTCTTCAAGTTGAATGCACCAAAAGGTATCACACCCACAATATCAAAAGGACCACTCTACTTGGACTTTAGCTTCCCGGAAAACATCCTCAACCTTGAGTTGAACAATAAAACAAGATTGCCCACCTTGAACTCTTTGTTCCAAATGTATTTGTCATGGAGATATTTCATATTTTCTTTGTACAAGGATGAACTCGCATAAGCATGGTACCAGAACTCATCCAATTCATTCAACTGTGCAACCCTCAAGTTAGAGGCTACATCCCATTCAAGATTCAACTTCTTTAGAGCCCACATTGCCTTATACTCTAGATCCACTGAAAGATGACAAGCTTTTCTGAACACCAACCGGTATTGTGATATTCCGATAGGTGTTTTATAAGCCGTATGATAAGCCCATAATTCATCATCAAGCTTCTTGGACCAATCCGTTCGATTAGCATTCACCGTTTTGGATAAGATACTCTTTATTTCCCGGTTGGAGACTTCCACTTCCCCACTAGCTTGTGGATGATATGGAGTCGTGAATTTGTGAGAAATACCATACTTGCCAAGTAAAGTGTCCAAAGCCCTATTGTAAAAATGTTACCCCCCATTGCTTATAATTGCACATGGAGTACCAAACCTTATGAAAATATTCTTCTTCAAGAAAGCCACTACACTTCTCGCCTTATTGTTGGGTAAAGCGACTGCCTCAACCCATTAGGACACATAATCCACTGTGACCAAGATGTAGGTGTTTTCACAAGAACTCACAAAAGGGCCCATGAAGTCAATGCCCCACACATCGAAAATATCAATCTCCAAAATGGTTATGAGAGGCATTTCATTTTTCTTTGAGATTTTGATGATAAGGGATAATTCCCTATTTTAGCCGCTTATTGCACTCTAATTCACTGCACTTTAATTGTGTTTGAGCTTGAATTGTTAGTGTTTTGTACTGATTGTGTGTTTTATGCTTTGTAGGAGATGATACCGAGTTAAGAAGATATTTTGGAGCTAAATCGAATAATTAGAGCTTTGAAGTCTGAGTAACACCCATAGGAATTTAAACGGGGATCGCATCCGGGGCTCGTGGACCAGTGTTGCATACGAAAGTTGGAAGAAAGAGCAAGGGCTAGAGCAAAAAAGTACTAATGCGTTGCATAAGGCGTGATGTAAAGCATATCATTAGTACAAAATTTCGTCAGAAGTTTAAAAAGTTCAGAGACTTGGAGTTTTTGGGTCTGACAGAAAAATACACTAATGCTAGGCATTGAGTGTGGCATAGTGCGTAGCATCAGTACAAAATTTTACCAGACAAGCTAAATTCGGAGAGTTTACAACCGAGCAAATTGCACTAATGCTACGTACCCTGCGTAGCATAGTGCGATGCATGAAGTTTAAAACGTTTGTAGGTTTGCCCACTTCGGCTCAAAGTGGGTAGTTTCATCCGGGTTCATTCCTACTTGGTATAAATACACTAGAAACACGTTTTTGAGAGGACTTTTGACATACTTTCGACCTAAGGAAGACAATGAGGAGTTGAAAGAATACAAGTACAAGAATTTTATCATTCCTTACTCACTCAAGACCCGAGTTTGGATCGAATCTATGTTTTCCTATACTCATATTATATTTGTGATGAATATCTCCATGTCTATGGAGTAGTTTCCTTTAGGGTTTGATGGATTTGCTGTATTATTGAGTGTTTGTGGATTATAACTCTAGTTTTATGTATTGAATCGTTTTGGAAGATTTAATTATTGCATCTATATTCACTAGTTCATATAATCGAGAGAGGTATAACTTGTGATATCTTAGCATTATATTGTTGGTTAAGTTCATATATTCTTCTAAGTAATCGAAAGATGCTAGTTAAATCATTGATTAAACCTAGTTAGGAGAATAATCGAAAGAAGTTTTCCTAAAGACCAATCCACTACGCATTCTTGCATATCTTCACAGTGCTTAATTTGGTTCATCTCGTGAGGTTAAGGCTTAATCGAGAGAGGAGTTTCTGCTGAACGTTTGAACCAATAATTGAGTGAAGTTGAGAGATTCACTTGAACATTAGAGTGAATTACTTAGAGTTAGATCCCAAACAATTAACTTGCACCTATTCTATCAAAACGCTACCTTCTCCCACTGATAGCCTTATTTGTTTATTCCTTATCTCGATAATCACCAGTCAATAGCTTTAGATTCTTAGTTAATTTTAATTATTAATCATATAAATCTCAACTATTGATCCACCTGGAGATCAATCAAGCTAGAAACTATGAGAATAATGTTTAAATCCAATCCCTATGGATACGATATTATACTATACTATCTTTGATTAGCGAGCATAATTTAAGTGTGTGTTTTGCGCTCGTCAAATTTTAGCGCCGTTGCCGGGGATTTGTAACTAATAGTGTTCAAAATAGTTTTTGGTGCTAATTCAGGAATTTATTTTTTTTTTATTTTTTATTTTTCACGGGTTTCCTCTTCCGTGTGCATGAAACAAATTGACTCCTTTGGTGCATGACTCTATCTTCTTCAAAGGAATTGATTCCATACAACCCAGAGGTAGAAAAGAGTCTGCGAAAGTTGAGGAAAGAGAAAGAACTCACCGGAAAGTTCTTGGGGCACAACCCAAGAACACATGGCTAATAACGGTGAAGATGAGGAAAATCTAGCTTCAAGAGAAGCAGCACAACAGAGAGAAAAAGCTGCAAGGATAGCAGCTGAGGTAGCCCGTAGAGCTGCTGATGAAACCGCCAATGATGATGGGGTCAAAGATTCAATCTGAACTGACCCTTGATTGAAGATCAGTTCGAGAATACGGTATCCAGGCTTAAAAGATCATTGGGTGATTACGCCAGACCAGTCTACAATCAGGGACTGTACAGTGTCAGACCTCCACCAGTAGCAGCGAATAACTTTGAGTTTAAGCAAGTCTTGCTTCAAATTATCCAAAACAACTGCATTTTCAGAGGGAAGGTGAACGGAGATTCTAACACTCACTTGATAGACTTTGAAGAAATCACGAACACCTTCCAATACAATGGAGTATCAAAGGATGCATTCTACTTACAAGCATTCCCTTTTTCACTGAAGCATGACACGAAGCACTGGCTTCATAGCTTACCAATAGGGTCGATCAGGACATGGGAAGATATGACTAGAAAGTTTCTTGACAAATACTTCTCAGCTGCAAAAACAATGAAGTTCATAAAGTAAATTCACAACTTTTTCCATACGGACACTGCAACAATTTTTGAGTCTTGGGAAAGATTCAAGGAGATAGTGATGAAGTGTCAGCATAATGGGATTGAATTGTGGATGCAACTCCAAGTATTTTGGGATGGACCGACACCTCCCTCACGACAAACTCTGAACAATGCAGTTGGAGGTCCTTTAATGAAGAAGACTCCTGAGGAGATTGTGGCAATACTTGATGAGCTCTATGATGAGGCTAACCAGTGTCCTTCTGAGAGCAATGATAGAAAAAAATCAGTCGAGGTTCATAAAGTAGATTCCAATACAGTAGTGCATGCCAACTAGACACCATGGCCAAAGAGATAAGAAAGCTGACCTTAGCCAAGGTCCAGAGTCAACCATCACCAGTTTGTGATTTCTTTGGAATGGGTCATCCAACGCATGAGTGTCAGGCCATAGCTGCAGATGAAGTGGTAAATGGTATGGGAAGCTTTGATAGAGGCAACTACAAGAGTGATAATAATTTCAATCCTATGTGACAGAGGCACCCATGCTTTTCGTGGAACTCACCGAATGGTAGTCTAAACTCATGGTAGCAAAGTAACTCTAGACCCCAAGGACAAGGAGCTCCAGGTTTTCAAAATCAGCAAAGGAAGCAGTATCAACCTCCACAGTCTAATCAGTCTAGCATGGAAGATCTAATGAAGGCCTTCATTATCAAGAGATATGAGAGGCTTGACGCCCATGGTGTAGCGATCAAAGAATTGGGCACATCTTTTCAAAACCTGGAAAGACAGGTTGGGGAACTAGTTACTCTAATATCTTAGAGGGTCCCAGTAATGCTCTCAGCTGATACAGAAAGAAATCTCAAAGAAACAGTGAATGTTGTAACGTTGAGAAGTGGGCAAGTGTTGAAAGATCTCACCCTAGTCCAAAAATATATGAGACCTGAAAAAGAAAGTGGGGAGTATCTGAAAAGTGATGTTGATAAGAAGAAGAAAGGCCAGATGGAAGCGGAGAAAAAAAAGAAGGAAGAAAACTCGAGAAGGGAGGAACCTGAGGAGAGCAAGCATATGCCTGCTCTACCTTTCCCCCAAAAACTAAGTAGAGAAAAGCTGGACAAGCAGTTTGAGAGATTTCTGGATGTGCTGAAACAAGTTCATGTAAACATACCATTCATAGAAGTGCTATCACAGATGCCTGCTTATGCTAAATTCTTGAAAGAGATCCTTACGAAGAAGAGGAAAATAGAGGAGACCTCAGTGTTCAAGATCACAGAGCATTGCAGCACGATATTGCAAAATAAACTCCCACAAAAGTGCGGAGATCCGGGGAGTTTTTCTTTACCTTGATTTTTAGGAACTATTAATTTTGATAAATCTTTATGTGATTCTGGTGCTTCAATTAATTTAATTCCTCTATATATCTGCTGGAAACTGGAGAAGGAGATTGGAGAGATAAGGTCTGCACCCATATCTTTGCAGCTGTCAGACCAAACGACTATAACACCCGAGGGGATAGTGGAAGATGTGTTAGTTCAGGTGGATAAGTTTATATTTTCTGTGGATTTTATAGTGGTAACTATGGAGGAAAACAAGGAGGTCCCTCTCATCCTAGGAAGACCATTCTCAGCTATGGGTAAAGCTATATTAGATATATACGAGAGAAAACTCATGCTTAGAGTTGGTGAGGAGACTGTGACTTTTAAGATGGATGTAGAAAATGGGGCACAAAAGGAAAAACCAGCTGCGAGTATCGAGTGGAAGCTAAAGGGCTTGAAAGAGAAGGCTGCGGTGAGCAAGAAAGATAAGTGTGGGGTGTACCCAAAAATGACCGAGAAGAAGTTGTCCGCATGGATGTGTGTATTAGTTTGGGCGCGAGGAATGGAGCCCGACTTCGACTCAGACCCCGACTAGATGTTCAAGGAAGTTTTCTTTACCTTATGCCTTTTAATTGTGTACCATGGGGACATTCCACAACTTAAAGTGTAGGGTGGGGGATATTTGTATGTATGTATATGTGTATATTAGTTTTTTTATTAGTTGTAGGAGTTATACATAGAAAAGTTGAATTATTTTTTTAAAGTTTTCGATTTTTGCCGACGATGGATATCATCGACATGTTTTTTGTGGGATTAAAGTTGAAGGAAAAAGAACAAAAAGATTTTCTTTTGGTTTGTTTTATTTTTTCGTAGGAAGTGTAATAATCCCCCCTTGTTTTTTCTTAATGTCGTGGTTCTTTTTCAAGGGTTGTGCTTGAACCGGGTATAGTTAGTTTTTCTTTTATTAGGAATAAAGAAGTCTTGTGTTGGTGTTAAATGGAGATAACTGTTCTTGACCTTGTTGTGCCTTGAGAGTAGTAAGTGTCTTAGTTGTGACGCCTAGGCTCAGTTCTTGACTCATAGATAAGTGCCTTAAATTGTATGATCTAACTTTGCTTAACTGCTTTGACTAGAGAGTCTTGACGAGTCCGATCCTGAGTGAATGATGTGCCAATGTGTATAAGAGATTTTGTGTTATTTTATGCATTGCATTTGATGCCTAGAACTTGCCCCGTGTATTTGCAAAGTGAAATAGTAGTTTTATTCAGTCTTGGAAGTGATATAGGCATTTCTTTGTTGAGCTATTTATATGCTTTTACCTCATAATTGTTATGTATCTTAGTTAACCCCTTTGAGCCTGCAATCTTATTTCTTTGGTAACCACATTACAAGCCTTACCCATTTGTTTGGATTGATCATCTATTTGAACCTTTTACCTCTCGTGAGCACTTGAATTTGTTATGAACTTTGTAAAAGTAAAGT
>AWOL01S0033770.1:62704-96543 GCA_000715115.1 Nicotiana otophora
TTTTAAAAAAAAAAAAAAAAAAAAAAAACTCCTACATTATGAACCTAGTACAGTAGTCGGTTATGAGCATTATGCAATTCAATTATGGCGGTGTTAAATGATGTATTTTTACCACTGCGAACTATATTTCTTCTTCCGAAAGTACTTTCAAGTTTTTCTCCTAATGGATTTAAGTGATATACATCGTTAGTGTAAGGAGTTTTTACACCATCAAGTCATATTTATGTATTGTAATAGTTATAGATAGCATATCTTATTTTTACCACCACCGAGCTATGCAGGTCCCTATTGGGCAGCGTCTAATTAGATGATAAGTTATATACTGAGCCTACTGTGACCGAGCTCCAATGAGCGAATGCAGAAGGCCGAGTATTGATTTAGATACCGAGTCTAGTATGGCCGAGCACCTATGATCGAGCCTACTATGACCGAGCAGTTACACCTACCGAGCTTTATAGGCCTGAATAGCTATTTTACTTACTATATTGAGAGAACTGAGTCAATATCAGCAGGCAAGCATATCTTCGGATCATCTTTAATTCCTAGTTATTTTTAGTTATTATATTATCAGTTCAGTTTCAAGTTTTAGTTATTCTATTGCCTTGCATAATTGGTACATTATTTCGTGTTAACGTCCCTTTTGTCGGGGACGCTGCATTTCATGCCTGCAGATTCTGATATACAGCCGGATAGACCTTCCGAGTAGACAGATCCATACATCAGCTTGATTGGTAAGCTCCACTCCCCCGTAGTTACCAGGTCTAGACTTTGGAGTCCATTTTATATATATAGACTTGATGGGTAGGTCGCGACCCTGTCCTAACCATGATACAGTTCTATTATCTCTAGAGTCTTGTAAACGAGTCCTGTATATTTTGTATGTCAGTATTGTGGCCTTGCTAGTCATGTGTACATGTTCAGTTTGGTATTGCTGGTTGTAGACGTTCGTGGAAGCCTCGTCAGCCTGCACAGTTATGTATATGAGCTTTTGGGTATATTTATCCCTCAGATGAGATAGACGTTATTTTCAGATGATTCAGAATATGACCTCATTGCACTTGATTGGTATTGTCAGCTTGCAGGTATGCCTCGTCGGCCTAAGTTGAGGGCTACCCCTCCCGAGTTCACAATTATAAAGTGGTACGCTTGGGCCGAGTATGGCATTGAGTGCCGACCACACCTCCCTAGGTTTGGGGCGTGACACTTACTTTTAAGACTGTAAATTCCATGTAATAGGGATTTTAAGGAAGACTTATATATAAATATCCTTTGAATGAGCTGGTAATGTAGAAAATTATTTACTTGAGAATGTATATAACTTAAATTCTTTTCTAATTATCCTCACCTTCCGACAAATTAGTATTGTGGTTTCAACATGTAGTAGTATATCTTAGAAACTTCATTGAAAGAAATTAGAAGTAAATAACTGATAAAGATATGACTTCTATCCGCAGCCCCTACCAAATGGTCCATTCACCAAACCACATATATCGCCCAACTTTTGATTTCAAACTACAAGTTAAGTCAACTGCGATGACACTTGTAGGTAAACACAGATTATACTTAAATAGCAATTATATATACTATTTCTTTTTTCATATAATATTTATGTTGAGTCACCCATATTGGCTAAGGAATGGGCGACTTGGTCTCTTTATATTGTTTGAACAATTCTTACTTCATGAGCTAGCTTTTGATATTGTGTTAGACCCAAAGTCTATTTCTTTATCAGTTTATGCACAGAGGCGGATTTATAGCCTAGATTATAGGGCACGTGAACCTATGGTCCCTCCGCCGAATTAGGTATTCTTTATACGTATTTTCTTGAATTGATCCAATATTATCTATTAGCATACATGCTTCATAAAGGTTGAATGATACACTTGGTTCAATACTTAATTATTTACTCAAAAGAATATGAATTAATTCCCATTTAATATTTTTTTCCTCTTTTTTTAGGGGTGCACTTATGTCCCAGAAATTCTAGACTCGTCTTCGTTTAAGCATATATGTTCAAGTAGAAATTTTCGGTATGACTGACGCAACGTGGCCTAGGGTGCATTCACCCGTATTTAGCTATTTTTCGGTCATGTAATTTAAAACTAATAATTATATTATGAAGTTTAAAATTCAATAGGTGAAGTTCCATAATAATGTCATGGAAGTTTACCTGAGCTGCAACATGACTATTTTAAATTGTGAATTTTATCCCTTCACCGATAGTGAGTTATTAATAAAATAAAACAACACAATGAAGCAGTACTAGCAGACATGGCAGAATTTGATCCGCCTCGAAATGCGTTCCCCAACCCACCCCACTCCCTCCTCCAAATTAACAAAACTATAAGCTGTAGCAGTCGATATATCATGATAAAGATTGCATACACATTAAATAATAGAACTAACTAGTGGTGGTATAACGGAGAAAAAACAGTTAGCCATGTTATCCGCTCAAAAATAAGTTGGATAATAAGCTTTTTAAAAATTAGTCAAATATGAATAAAATCTATATTATCCGTTTAAAAAGTAGATAATCAATGAGTTTAACTTTTACATTTGTAGCGACTCAAATTGAGAGTTTCTCAAGTTTGGAAGACTAAGAAGTTTTCCATTAGTAATCATATACAAGAAGTCATGAATATTATGGATATTCATATTATACGCCGGTTAACTCATTTTCTATATGTATTAAATACGGGCTGAATTAGATATTTTTTCCTTTTTCGCATTATTTATTTTCAACTCGTTTGTATCCGATCCGATCCGCTCGTTTGCCGCTCCTTGAACTTACCCTTTAGGCCTCATCCCCACTTGATGATTGACAGGTGTACGAAAGCATCTCCGGTAACGGATCTATTATCACCGACATATCGTCACCGGCGACTTGACTCATTTAAATTGGGGATATAATTCATGGGGTGAGCATGAGATCTCTGACATCTATCATGTGAGTGGCGCTCTAGCTAGGGTTCTTTAAAAGAAAATATTAGTAAAATTTAAAACGGCGTCATTATTTATATCTATATTATATTAAAAAGCACGAAAGTCGTTAGCGAAATGTCATTCGTCTTTTTTTATTTTTTTATAAATATCATACTAAACAAAATAGTCATTTAATTATTCTCCTAATTATTAAAACTTTGAAATCAACTAAAGTTTATTTATTGAACCCTTCCTTATTTAGATTAGGTAGGAGTCCTAATATTTAAAACTTTAAGTTCTTTTTAGATGCTACCACTTCAATTCAAATAAACACATCAAATTGAGCACTAATGTAAATATTTGAACTTTAGGAAAGTTACGTACTTTACATAAGTAAACATATATAATTACATATATAAAAGATATATGTAATATATGAGTTCTAAAACAAAAGCACACTGATAATACCCCATTTTTATCGAAAGATACGTAGTGCAATGTTTCTTCCTAAATTGAATAATTAGATAACTAAGATACAATAATTATTATTTTTAAAAACTTGTATTCCTTTTCTTTAACTTTTCTTATGACAACTCAAACATAATTTTCAATTTAAAATTTATGTAATTCTTTAAAAATTTATACTTATTAACACTAAATACACGCGCAGCGCGCGTACCCGAAGACCAATATAAAAAAAATACTCCATATAGACTGATATATTGTTCCATTCAATATACATTAATTAATTTGTATTTAGTATTTCTACCGTTCATGCACCACCAAAAGCACTTATGGCATCCCTTGCCAATAGTAATTGGTAGATCTGAACCATCCAAACGGTGCTCTCATACTTTTTCATTCTTATGAGAAAAAAATATCCTTCCATCTTTACTCTTTCCCTAGTTAGATATTCTTAACTTTTCTTTTCGGGAAATACTCTTAAAATAGATCATAATTACAGTATGTTTTTATTAGTTAAATATGATCTATACATATTAGAAAGGTCGTGCATTTTATTACTTATTATATCCAAAAAAAAGGAAAAAGGGAAAAAAATAAAACCACTAAGTGATTTTTTTCTTTTAAACGATGGATTTGGAGTCATCCTTTAAATATTGTGCATTCTCGAATATTCCATCGGATACATATTAGTATATTACTATCTTCCATTAGTATAAATACCAAGTAAATACACGCCGATGCAGTGATTCTTTGTTTCCGCTAGTAAATGACCTTGCACTAAGAAAACTAACATGACCTGTCTAAGTCTGAATTTACTATGGTATTTAACTAAATCTGAAGCGGTTGGATTCTTTTTTGGCTAGGGTTTAAGTTCTATTTAAACACTAAACGGTGTACAGATATTTATATAATTAGATTGTTTATAAAGTATCATTATAATTGTAACTCTATAACGACTATACTTGATAATAATATTAAATATTGTGCTCTAACAAATTAAACTACACTTATAATGCAAAAATCTTTCTTCTAGCTAATATAAGATCAACCGATTCTAGAGTGTGACTACACTGTCATTGAAAATTATGAAAAGTTAGCAATGATCAGAAAAGGACTTATTAGTTTTTCCAATCCCAGCTAGCTAGCTGCAAGAAAGGACTGTATCTCTTTAAGGGTGGAATATAATATATTTATCAAAATTGAAAAAGGAAACTAAAGAAGGAACGGAAAATAAAAAGGACAAGGAAAAAGGTTTACCAACTTTGGTGACATAATGAAAGTAGAGATACGAGTATATATATTATAATAATTGAAACAGCATATAAATTTATATAGTAGGAGTATATAATAATGTAACCACTTGTTATATATAGCCTTCCCAATGTGGTAGTCTGTTCCCGATATCACTATTTTATAGTATCCCTCTTTCATTTCTTCTCCAAAACCTAATACTCAGCTATAGTAGTTGAGCTTAATTTGCCTTCCCACTGCAACATTCTGATCAAACTCTCAGTCTTCTCACTCTTCCCTTCACCTTACCCATCCCTCTGTAAACCAATCTCTTCACACTCTTCTCTTCCCGATATAACATCATCTTTTTCTTTTCTTTTCTTTTCTTTACTCTATATAAGAGAAAGTCATGGATATTGACTTGCTTAAATCTGCAGCTCCTGAAGATCAAATGGAAATGATGCTTATGATGCAGATGCAGGGTTTCTCCAAAGGTTATTCTGATATGAGTGAAATGCCAATGTTGGATTGTAGTCCACAAGGAAGTAGCAACAATTCTAATAATGCTAATTTGTCTCAAATGATTGATTACCAGAATTCACACACATTCTTGAACGTACCAGCTTCCACCATTTCATTCACTGGCTCTCCCTCAGTAATTCATCCTCAAGAAACTTGGAGAAACTCTTTTGGTGCATATCCTTCCCATACAGTGAAGCGAAATTCTATGGCGTCGATGAGGGAGATGATATTTAAAATAGCAGCAATGCAGCCAATTCAAATCGACCCTGAATCAGTAAAACCACCAAAGAGAAAGAACGTGAAGATATCGAACGATCCTCAAAGCGTGGCGGCACGCCATAGGAGAGAAAGGATAAGTGAAAGGATAAGGATTCTTCAGAGATTAGTACCAGGTGGAACCAAAATGGACACTGCATCTATGCTAGATGAAGCTATTCATTACATGAAATTCTTGAAAAAGCAAGTGCAGTCCCTTGAAAAGGTAGAAGCCACTAGGCCAGTTGCTGCTGCTTCAGGATGCCTTGGATTCCCTGTTCCCGTGTCGTCTTTAACTGGGAATTATTTACCTATGGGTTCTAAAACTTATTACCCTTATCATCAAAGCGTTCAACCCTAACTAGTTTGACTCATTCTCATAGTAAAAGTATGGAATAACAAGTTCTTCTTTTTTAGTATAAATTGTGGGGTTGTAAATTAGAAAGAAGATTATTGGACAAAACTATCAGTGTAGTCACTTCTTATGATCTCTTAATTAGGTTTACCATGCATGTTGTACTACTAAAGGAATAAAAGTTCATAATCATGGTATATATACAAGTACCGAGATGTTAAAATTTCTCTCTCTCTCTTTCTGTCGTTCTGTAAGTGTAATGATTCAAACAGAAACTGATCTGAGCTCTGCAGAATTCATGGTAAATGACAACTAAAATGAAGGAGCAGTTGATTAACTTACAGTTTTCACGTTGTTATCGGAAACCATGTGCAAGTTATCTTTGCAGCAACTCTAAGAAATATCTTAAATGCAAGATGTTGATGAGGTTATTTAATATAGTAGTGTATATATTTTGTCTTATTTTTTTGTCTATTTGTAGGTTTTGGTCGAATAGGTTTGGCCATAAAAAGATCGGAACAGGGACCATTTAGGGCTTGGTCGGGGAAAATTACCAGCTTCTCAAGGTCAAATGCCAATCATGCACATTGGAAAATCAACCCTTACATAGGCCCTGCTTAAGTTTTATTCTCTCCCCTTAAGTTGAAGTAGGATTATTCCGTTTGAATTTTGACTCAAAGGAAAAATGTTTACTTGCATTTTATGTTTATACAAAATTTTATTAGCTTAAACTTAATTAAATTATACTCCCTCCTTTTTACTTTACATGGCAAAGTTTGAATTGACACAAAAATTTAAGAAATAAAGAAAAACTTTTGAAATTTATGGTCTAAAGCAAGACAAAGATATTTGTGTGGCTATAAAAACTTATCACTAGTAAAATGAGAATCTAACTTGAATTCTTTTCAAATTTAGAAAGCTGATATTCTTTTTGGAACAAAATATTGTTACAGACATTGAAATAGATGGAGTAATTGAATACGTAACCATTGACTGCAAGTAAAACTTTTTCCATAGTTAGAGTTCAAAAGATTGTAACTCTAGCTCACTGAATTTACTGCCTTCTATAGTTGAGTGGAGGATTTGTTCCCATCAATAGTGTAGCATTCCTTACCTTCCCAGACTTCCTCTCCTGGAGTAATTAAAGAAAGAATTGAAGAAAAAAGGATTATAACTTTTCATTGCATTCTCTAAATGGGTGGGTTTTCTCACCCTCTATCAAGATATTATGGTAGATTGTCATATGTTCACATAATTCATGTTTTACATTTTGGATACAAATCAAACGTAGGGTTTCGTTATAACCCATTATTAGTTCTATAATTTTTGCAAAAAAGAAAAATCATGTTCTTCTAGAACCATTGTGTTGAAGATAATGATCAGGCTAACAAACCTGATAACTACACGATTACTTAGTCTTAGGCTACTAGAATTAGGACTCTTGTATTGGCCATCCTAGAAGTGTTCTACTCTATGTTGTATAGCCAAAATTGTAGGATCAAAATCTTGTATAAATACATAGGGCTCGTATAACTGGTTTCGATATATCAATACACTGCCTTCTCGACATTGTCTCTATGCCATAATTTCGCATGGTATCAAAGCTTCTTTGAAGCCAATCTCGCAGCCAAAATTCAGTTCTTGCTACACAATAACAATTTTGTTCATATGGCTTCAAACACCTTTTCAACAGCCTCCTTTCATCATCTTATTAATAGCTTCATGTCCTGTGAAGTTGAACCCTTCTAACTATCTGATATGGAGAACACAAATGATGCAACTTATCCAAGTAATGCGGTTGAACTATCTCATTGAGGGAAAGACAGAAATTATAAATGTAGAAGGTACCAATGAGAGCAGTGATAAGGACAGTGGCAAAAGACTTGACAAAAGCAGTGACAAAAAGGCTTATATAGCTGATGACTGGGCTGAAAAAGATGTATTGTTAAGGAGTTGGATATCTGGGACAATGTCAAAAGAGAGCATGTATCTCATTGTGGGATGTCGTGCTAAACAGATGTAGGAATGCCTGGAAGAAACCTATCTGCAGGCAACAAAGGACAATAGGAATTCCAGTTGAAGCAACAACTTCAAACCATCAAGCTTGGCAACAGAACCATCGATGAGTATCTGAAGGAATTCAAAGGCATTTTTGATGGCTCAAGCTTGTAGATGATGATAGCAAGGTCATTAATTTTTCTAAAGGTTTGTGTCCTAAATACAAAACCTTTAGGACTATGATGCTTGGCAAAGCACCTTATCCAACTCTGAGTTAGTTGGTCACTTCCCTAAGAGGCTTTGATCTTAACGAATGCAAAACACAACACAAATTTGATGCTCGCTAGCCAAAGATAATATAGTATGATTAACGTCTCCACATGGATTGGATTTAAACAATGCTCTAGTTATTCCTGGTTTAGCTGCTATCCAGGATGATCAAAACGTGATTAGAATGAATATGAACTATGATTAACTACTAAAGTAAGAAATTGATAATTGACTGCAAAGAACTAGAGATTAGCAGAGTTGGTTTCTTATCAATGTGAGAAATAAGGGCTTTGACATGACATGTGCAAGATTGTTATTCTGGATATGATACTGTTATATTTCACTTCTTGAGGTTCTATCGATTCTCACGAATTCAATAGATGATTAGCTTATACTTCCGATTCATATTCCTCTCTTGGTTAAATCTAAATCTTTCCAATAAACTAATGTGAAGTGCGGAAAAACTTGCAAGAAACTATTTGTAGGAGTGATCTAAGAGAAACTTCTCACGAATATTTCTCAATATTAATTTAAAAGGTAACTCAAAAATCTCTCTCGATTATATCGAAGAATCACCAAAATAAACTAAGGCATACGCTGCAATAAGAGTCAATAAGACATTTCTCTTCCGATTAAACACTACAAAGAATAAAATCACAACTATATTAAATCTCCTACAATAAATTCAAGCAATATAATTAAGCAGTAGTAAAATCCATAAACAATAACCAAGTCACCAAATCATGTCAAACCCTAAGGTAAACTACTCCATAATTATGGAGGAAGTCATCACAAATATAATTAAAGAGTGAGAAAGCATCAATCTAACATTACAATCTAAACTCCCGTATTGAATTGACGGAAAGATGATGCAATCCTGTGTCTTGTAGCCTTCAATGCTTTTCCACAACTTCCAAGGTCAAAAATCCTCTAAAAATTGTATTTTTGGTGTATTTATACCATGTAGAAATAGGCCCGGATGAAACTATCCTTTCCAAGACGAAGTAGAAAAAATACTCCATCAAATTTTCACATACGCGACGCGCCTGTGGAGAAGTTCAGATAATTGATTTTCACACTTTGTAGGAATTTTGTACTAGTGCCCCGTGCCCTGCGGCGCATGGCGCAGCGCGGTAGTGCAGGTTTTCTAGAGTAATCTTTTTTTCTCACTTTTTGACTTTCAGACTTGGTCCTCGACCCCCGAACATGATTCCGACTTAATTTCTTGGGCTTCTACTCAGACTTCAAAGCTCCAAATCATCCATATTAGCTCCAAACTTGTTTCTCCACTCGAAATCACATCATACACAACATAACACACGTAATAAGTACATTATATTATCAACTAGGCTCAAATACAATCAAATTGTAGTAACTAGAGTGTAAAATGTAGCAAAAACACGAGCTCCTAGCCTTCCATCATCACCCCACACTTAAACCATTGCTCATCCCCGAGTAATCAAACTACACTTCACATAGAGATGACCTTTTCATCAAACAACTTCCCTAACCCATCATGCCAAGAATATTTAAAGCAAACCAAGCACCCTATCATAACATCCTAGCCTCAAGACGTGACTAAAGAATACCACATATTTTTCAAAAACCCGCTCACTTAATCTAACATAGAGGCTAAAGACATTAACTTTCCTTCGCAAATCATGTGCCCTCACACCAAAGATAGAGAATAATTCCACACACCATAAAAATCAGGAACAAATAGGAATTCAGATAGAAACAATTAACTCACTTTCAGAAATAGAATTCATGCGCCATAGAAAACGTACCATAGGCTTGCCCGTAGTGTAGTAATCTACTAATTTGAGCTCATTCAGTCAAGTATCAAGTAGGACTTTAATTGGTTGTAATATAGGCTGCGGGACGGGTATGAGACATTTGGATATAGTGACTACACCTCCCTAAGCACTTCAATATATATACGTTAACACATTAAATCCCACACTTGTGTTGAACCAAACCCCAACCTTCACAACATAATAACCTCAAGCTCTTGGTTTCTTTAAGCACATAGACGATGAAAACTACCACTAGCAAGGAATCAATTTCTCTTTATTTTTTCTTTCACTACATACACAAACCCTTTTTTTTTCTTTTCAATGTCCAGAATAATCTTTTCATTTAATTCCTTACATGTTGCTCTCACAAAGTTTCAACTAGTGCACCTTTCTCCATTATTCTTAGTTCCACTCAAAAGCCTACCATACCTCCACTCAGCTCGTAACAAGCTCATAACAGTTTCAAGTGCTCACGAGAGTTAAAAGGTTCAAACAAATCATCAATTCAAACAACATGAATAAGGCTTGTAGTGTGGTTCCAAAGAAGTAGGATTACATGCTGAAAAAGGCTAATTAGGATACACAACAATTAGGCGGGTTATAACATATAATTAGCTCAACAAAGAAATACCTATATCACTTCCTAGACTGAACAAGACTACTATTTCGCTTTGCAAACACATGTGGTAAGTTCTATACATCAATTGACATGCACAGAATATCAACAAAATCTCACACACACATTGATACATAACTCATTTAGGACCGAATCTATCCCGACTCTCTAGTCAAAGTAGTTAAGCAACATCAAAATCAAATAATTTTAGGCACTTATCCAAGAGCCAAGAACTAAGCCTAGGCGTCATGACTAAGGCACTCACTGGTCCCAAGGCACAACAAAAGTCAAGAACAACTATCTCCATTTATTACCATAGCATAAGACTTCACTATTCCTAATAAAAGAAAAACTAACTACACCCAGTTCAAACAAAAACTTTGGAAAAGAACCGCGGCATAAAGAAAAACCAAAGGGGAATTGTTACACTACCTAGAAAAAAAATCGACTTTGATCCCTCAAGAAGATAGTCGAGGAAATCCATTGTCGGGTAAAGTTAATTTTTTTTTCAAAACAAAAACACAAGAAAACCAACATACATGTACAAATTTACATCCCCTACACCACACTTTAAATTGTCTCATGTCCCTATGACACACAAATAAAAAGTAAGAGGTAAAGGAAACTCCATTAATTCATCTAGTCCGAGTCTGAATCGAAGTCGGTATCTCCTTTGCACGCCCGACCTAGTGCACACATCCATGTTGAGAGCTTATTTTCTTCCTTCCTTGGGTATACCCCACAATTATCATTCTTACTCTCTCCAGCTCGCTCTTTTAGGGGCCCCATTGCTCCTTCCATCTTGAAAACTACCCTTTCTTCCCCCACTCTAAGCATGAGTTGCCTTTTCTGAATGTATAGAATAGCTCTGCCAATAGCCAAGAAGGGTCTCCCTAGAATTAGAGGGATATTCCTATTCCCTTCCATATTCACCACAATGAAGTCTACAGGGAACACAAATTTGTCCACCCGAACTAGTACATCTTTCATTATTCCTTCAGGTATGATTGTGGTTTGATCCGCCAGCTGCAAGGACACATGTATTTACACGATTTCTCCAATATCTCCCTCTAATTTTCTGAAAATAGATAGATGCATACGATTAATAGAAGCACCTAAATCACACAAAGATTTTTCAAACTTAATACTTCTTAAAAAGCAAGGTATAGTAAGACTCCCAGGATTTCCACACTTTTGAGGGAGCTTATTTTGCAGAATGGCACTACAATGCTCTGTGAGCTTGACCACAAATGTCTCTTCCACCTTTCGCTTCTTAGACCATATCTCCTTCAAGAACTTAGCATAGGCCGGCATCTATGAAAGCACCTCTATGTAAGGTATATTCACATGCACATGCTTGAGCACTTTTAGAAAATGCCCAAATTGTTTGTCCAGCTTCTCTCTTCTTTGCTTCAGAGGGAAATGTAGAGCAGGCATATATTTACTCTCTTCGATCTCATCATTACTTCTTTGTTTGTCTTTCTTATTCCTTGTTGGAACTTCATATTTGTTCTTCTTCTTCAGATTATCCTCTTGCTTTGCCCTCACTTCATTCCTATGATGCTCATTAATAATCTTCTCTCCTTCATTCTTAACTTGATTTCCCGTCAACTCCTTCTTCTCTGTGACCAACGAATTTTGAAATATTTTTCCATTCCTCAAAGACACTGTATTTATAGTTTCATTTGGATTCCTTTTGGTATCCGCAGGGAGGGTTCCTACAGACTTCTCGGATAATAGACTAGCAATATGGCCCACTTGCCTCTCTAAGTTTCGAATAACTACACTATGGGTTTCCAATCTCTCATCTGTCTTAATAATGAAAGCCTTAATTAGATATTCCATGCTAGACTGATTTGAATGTAGAGCCTAGTATTGCTTCCTCTACTGATTCTGAAATCCTAAAGCTCTTTGTCCCTGGGGCCTCGGATTATTCTGCTCCCATGAGTTCAGACTACCATTTGGTGAACTCTAAGAAAAGTCTGGGTGCCTCTTCCCCATAGAGTTAAAATTATTACCACTCTGGTGGTTGTCTTTGTCAAAGCTTCCCACAGTATTCACCACTTTATCTGGAGTTGAGGCATGATGCTCATGTGTTGGATGACCCATTCCACAAAAGTCACAAATGATGATGGTTGGCTCTGAACCTTGGCTAAGGTCAAATTTCTTATCTCTTTAGCCATGACGTCTAGCTGGGCTTGCACTAATGTGTTAGAATACACTTGATGAACCCTAACAGATTTTCTTCTATGATTACTCTCAGCAAGCCATTTGTTATCTTCTTCAGAGAGCTCATCAAGAATTGCAACAATCTCCTCAGGAGTCTTCTTCATTAAAAGAACTCCAACTGCGGTGCTTAGAGTTTGTCATGCGAAAGGTGTCAAGCCATCCCAAAAGTCCTGAAGTTGTAGCGACAATTCAATCCCATTATGCTGACACTTTCTCACTATCTCTTTGAATCTTTTCCAAGCCTTAAAAATTGTTTTAGTGTCCTTTTGGCAGAAGTTGTGAATTTCCCTTATGAATTGAACTATTTTTGTAGCTGAGAAGAATTTGTCAAGGAATTTATTAGTCATATATTCTCATGTCCTAATCGACCCAGTTGGTAAGCTACGAAGCCAATGTTTCGCGTCATCCTTCATTGAAAAGGGGAATGCCCTTATGTAAACTACATCTTTTGACACTCCGTTGTACAGGAAGGTGGTCACGATTTCCTCAAAATACATCAAGTGAGTTTTAGGATATTCAATTACTTTTCCTCTGAAGACACAGTTGTTCTGGATAGTTTGAGGCAAGCCTTGCTTCAACTAGAAATTATTCGCTGCTACGGGTGGAGGTCTGACACTGGACAATCCCTGATTGTAGACTTGTCTAGCATAATCACCTAATGCTATACCAGGATTGGGTACCCTATTTTCAAACTGGTCTTCAACCAAGGGTTGATTTATATTGAATCTTCAACCCCCAGCATCTTCGATATTCTCATCAGCAACTCTACGGGCTGCCTCAACTGCTATTCGTACAGCTTCTTGTTGTGTTGCCTCTCTTGCAACTAATTCTACTCTTTTGTCACAGTTATTAGTCATGTATTCTTGGGTTGAAGGTTTTCCCAAGAACTTTCCAATGAGTTCTTTCTCTTTCCTCAACTGTCGCAGACTTTTTTCTACCTCTAGATTGTATGGAATCAATTCTTCTGAATAAGATTGATTCATACACTAGAGAAGTCAACCTATTGCCTGCACATGGAAGAAACAACCCGTGAAGAATAAAATAAAATAGGTTCCTGAATTAGCACCAAAAACTATTTTGAACACTATTGATTGCCAATCCCCGGCAACGACGCCAAAATTTGACGAGCGCAAAACACAACACAAAATTGATACTCGCTAGCCAAAGATAGTATAGTATGATTAATATGGATAGGATTTAAACAATGCTCTAGTTATTCTTGGTTTAAGTGCTTCTTAGGATGATTAAAACTTGATTGGAATGATTACGAACTATGATTAACTACAAAATAAGCAATTGACAATTGACTGCAAAGAACTAGAGATTAGAAGAGTTGGTTTCTTATCAATGTGAGAAATAAGGGCTTTGACATGACACGTGCAAGATTGTTATTGTAGATATGATATTGTTATATTTCACTTTTTGAGGTTCTATCAATTCTCACGAATTCAATAGGTGATTAGCTTATATCTCCGATTCAGACTCCTCTCTCGACTAAATCTAAATCTTTCAAATAAACTACTGTGAAGTGCGGTGAAACTTGGAGGAATCTTTTGGTAGGAATAATCTAAGAGAAACTTCTCGTGAATATATCTCAATTTTAATTTAAACGGTAACTCAAAAATCTCCCTTGATTACTTCGAAGAATCATCAAAATAAACTAAGGCATACGTTGCAATAATATTCAATAAGATGTTACTCTTCCGATTAAATACTACAAAGAATAAAATCACAACTACATGAAATCTCCTCCAATAAATTCAAGCAATTAAGTAGTAGTCGAATCCATAAACAATAACCAAGTCACCAAATTATGTCAAACCCTAAGGTAAACTACTCCATAATTATGGAGGAAGTCATCACAAATATAATTAAAGAGTGAGAAAGCATCAATACAATCCAAACTCCAGTATTGAATTGACGGAAAGATGATGCAATCCTATGTCTTGTAGCCTCCAATGCTTTCCCACAACTTCCAAGGTCAAAAATCCTCTAAAAATTATATTTTTGATGTATTTATACCATGTAGGAATGGTACTGGACGAAACTATCCTTTCCAAGCTGAAGTAGGAAAAATACTCTATAAACTTTGCACATACGCAGTGCATGGCACACTGCCCCATGCGCACGCCTGTGGAGAAGTTCAGAGAGTTATTTTCACACTCTGCAGGAATTTTGCACTTGCGCCCCGCACCCTGCGGCACATGGCGTGGCGCGGTAGTGCATTTTTCTAGAGTAATCTTGTTTTCTCACTTTTTGACTTTCACACTTGGTCTTCGACCCCCGAACGTTATTCCAGCTTAATTGTTTTCTCCACTTTAAATCACATCCTACACAGCATAACACACATAATAAGTACAAAGTATTAGCAATTAGGCTCAAATACAATCAAATTATAGTAACTAGAGTACAAAATGTAGCTAAATTACGAGCTCCTAGCCTACCATCAGATCTCAGGGAGGATGAAGGACATGATTCACAACAGTGAGTTATAATATGGCATTTGCAGCACAAAGGACATACAACAACAAAGGTAGAGGAAATTTCTTAAACAAGAGAGGTAACATGAACTACAACTCTAGGGGTAGAGGCTTTAGGCCTACTCGTGAACAACAATCAAAACTCTCAAGGATCTGGAAATATTTCTAAGGACAGGAAACCTCAGGATCACCAGCCTACCAGATATGTGGTAGGAACAATTATACTGCAATAAAGTTCTTCTGCATGTGGAACTTCTCTTATAAAGCAGCTGAAGATCTGTCACATGCTCTTGCTAAGCTCAATGTGAACAATCAAAGTGGTGGAGATAAAGCTCAATACTTTCAATTTAAAAAATCCAAATATTTCTAGCTTTGCTCTCGGCGTAGGTTATGATAACCTACATCGACCCGCGGTGCCCATGGATAGGAAGAGAGGAAGACCTTTTAAAAACCAACAGCTCATAACCGTAGGAAGATCTATTAGTGCAAGCGCGATTGCAGACACCATTGAACGTGGTAATACTCAGCAAGTCATAACTCCAATTATGGATCAATTTTCGGTTAGGTCACTTAAAGTGGGAACGACTAGTGGGAATACCTGTGCTTCTAAGAAATTGGTTCTAAGTCCAAATCCCTCAATAAATTAAGGAAGCCCTATCATAAGCGATGAGAAATCAATTTCACCAGAGAAACGACCTAACCCGACCCAAATTGAGAAAAATCAACATCGACCGACATTTTTAGAACCAGTGAAGGAGAATATGATTCATGTACCATGGTGAAACTCTTTACTGGAAATCGATCTGCAAAATATGGTATGCTTCTAACCTATATTTCTCCAGAAGTGGTAAATGGTCAATATGTCATGAATTTAGACAAAACAGAGGTGGAAAATGAGACTGAAAAATGGAGGAAATCTTTAATTGTCTATATAATTGGGGACGTACCTGGTTATAAGCAGATGCATATGTATGTATGTATGTCAAACCTGAAACACAGTTACTGAACCTGAATTATTCCTCTATTAAGAGGGATACTATATTGTTAAATTCCAAAGCTTAGGTGACTTGCAGGATATCTTGTATGGAGGGCCATATACCATAAATAGAGAGCCAGTCATCCTCAAACAATGGACCCCGAATTTTGATTTTAATACTGAATTCCTTACAAAAATCCCATAATAGGTAAAATTCCCTAACCTTCCTATGAATTGCTGGGGCATAAATTCCTTGAGTAGGATGGCCAACACCCTGGGCAAACCTATATTTGCAGATCAATGCACTACCAAGCAAACTGGGGTGTCTTATGCTATAATTCTGATTAAGGTTAGTGTCACTAAGAAATTACCTACTTAATTTACAGTTAAAGATCCATCTAGTAGACAATTTCAGCAGCCTATAAAGTTTGAATGAAAACTAGAGTACTGTTCTGAATGCTTAAAGATTGACCATGATTATGGGAAGAAGAAACATGAGGGACAGATAATGCAAATTCAGAGAAACAGAAGGCCTAAACTAGTTCCAATATGGGTACCAAAAGGTCAACAACAATATGCAGTAGATCAACTAAAACAAGGGCAACTACAACAAATAGTGCAACATGCAGATATCAACAATATAGTCAAAGGGGAAAATGCCATAAATGCACTTGAGAAGAATGCAGATGGAGGATCGATACAAGTTAAGTCAAAAGGTGTGAGTAGTGGACAAAAAAACCAGAGCATCACTCTACTAATAAACAGATGGAGAGATCAGACTTAATGAGAATTCTAAGACCAGGCCAATCTATGAAGGTGTGTCAACAATAAATAAATTCCAAGCTTTACCTGAAGGGGAGCAAAGAGTTGTAAATGCTAAGCCTCTTGATATATGAGGTGGTAGTAGGTTAGCTCAATGACCTGGTTATTTTGGAATGTTAGAGGAATCAATAAGAGGTATAAGCAGAAAGAGCTAAAGCAATACCTCAAAGACAATCATATTAAAATACCCGCTCTTTTAGAAACTAGAGTAAAAGAAAATAAAGAACAACATATAGCTAGCAAGGTGGATCCTAACAGGAAAAGACTTTCTAACTACAAAGATGCAAGAAATGGCAGAATATAGGTGGTCTGGGATCCTAAAATGTATGCTATTCAACATGTCAAAGAGGCAGCTCAACTAATTCACTGCCATGTTACTGGTATGTAGAATGGAATGAGTTGTTTACTTACAGTTATCTATTGCTTTAATACAGTTGACCACAGAAAAGAACTATGAGATGATTTGTAAGGCTTGGTTCCTAAAGAAAATACTCTTTGGCTCTTATATGGGGATTTTAATGTTGTTTTATACCTACAAGACAAACAAGGATGTTCGGTTACCTTAGCAGAATTGCAAGACTTCACAAAATTTTACAACAATTTACCACTCAATGAAAATCCATGGAGAGGTGAATATTATACATGGATTAATAAATAATAAGGAGCAGACAGAGTTTGTAGTGGACTGGATAGAGAAATAGTAAATGATGAATGGATGGTACAATATGGACATTTAACAACTGTATTTGGAGCGCCCTTTATTTCAGATCATGTGCCCATTTTAATACCATTTAGATCCCCCCAAAACAAAATCAAAGTATCCTTTAGGTTCTTCAACATATGGACATATCACATAAACTTCAGCCAGATTATAGAAGAAGAGTGGTATAAAAATGGAGCAGGTGGAAAAATGAAAATTGTATGGCTGAAACTGAAGTACTTGAAACCTACTTTTAAACAACTCAATTTTGAGGAGTTCAAAGGATTTGCTAGAAAATCTCCAAAGCTAAGGTCACATTGAAAGAGGTCCAACAAGAAATGCAAACCAATTACTCTAATTCTTTGGCTGATCAAGAGAAGGTGTGCCTGCAACAACTAGAAAAATGGTCATTGATAGAAGAAAGTGCTATGCAGCATTAATCTAGAGCTACATGGGTCAAGTTGGGAGATTCAAACGCAAAATACTTCACAGCTGTGATTAAAGAAAAACAGCAACAGAAGCAGATTTTGGAAATCACCTCTTTGATAGGAATGAAATTGTAAGATCCTAAAGCTATCAAAATAGACTTTGCTGATTTTTACAGATCCATGATGGGATCAGCAACAACTACTTTACCCAGAGTCAACATGCTGGTGATGAGAAATGGACCTAGACTGTCACATCTTCAACAGCTAGAATTGTCTGCCACAGTAACTGATACAAAAATCTATGAGGCTCTATGCGTAATTGGGGATCACAAAGAATTGATGGACTTAATGCTGCATTTTAAAAAAGAAAAACATGGCATGTCATCAAGGATGAGGTGTGTGAGGCAGTGAACAAAGTTTTCACCACGGGGGTCCTCTACAAAGTCATTAATTACACTATACTAACTTTGCTGCCAAATATTACAAATCCAAATACTGTGAAAGACTATATACCAATAGCCTGTTACACAATGTTATACAAACTAATTGCTAAAGTCCTGGATGGGAGACTTCAAAGAGTCATGAGCTACATCATATTAGAGGCACAATCAGGTTTCATCCCTGGGAGAAGGATAGATGGCAACATAATTTTGGCTCATGAGTTGGTCAAATCATATATGAGAAAACATATATCCCCTAGATGCATGATCAAGGTGGACTTACAAAAAGCTTATGATTCTGTGGAATGGGTATACCTTGAACAAGTTTTAGAAGGATTGGCTTTCCCTAACAAGTTGATAAAATGGGTAATGGCGTGTGTCAGAACAGTCAATTACACTATCTTGCTTAATGGAGAATTTGTAGAACCTTTCAATGCTGCTAAAGGTATGAGGCAAGGAGATCCAATCTTTCCTTTCCTCTTTGCTATTGCTTTGGAGTATCTGAGCAGATTTCCCAATGAATTGAAATAAGACACAAGATTCAAATATCATTCTGGATGTGGGAAACTACACATTACTCATCTGAGTTATGCTAATGATTTACTACTGTTTGCCAGAGGAGACATAGAGTCAGTGTAGAGGCTACATGCTTATTTTTCAATATTCTCAGCTGCTTCTGGGCTACAAGCTAACTTAGAAAAAAGTGTTATATACTTTGGAGGAATGGAAAACAAAGTTAGAGAAGAAGTTTTTCAGTTGTGGGATACTCTCAAGGACAATGGCAGCCACTCATCAACATAATAGTGGCAAAGATACAAAGAATAGTGGCAGCCACTGGATACAAAGAAGTTGACTATGATACAATGACAGCCACTCATCAAGATAATAGTGGCAAAGATAATCTCGTGGACAACACAAAAGTTATCATATGCTGGAAGGGTACAACTAATACAGATAGTACTATTTGGAATCCAATCCTACTGGGCTCAAATTTTTCCCTTACCCGCTAAAGTGATTGAAGCTTATTGTAGAAGCTATATGCGGTCTGGTGAAAATGAAGTCAAAACAAAGCTCTCATTGCTTGGGACAAAGTCTGCTTACCTAAGTCTATGGGTGGCCTTAATCTGAGCAACCTACAGGTGTGGAATGCTGCTGCTATTACCAAAACATACTGGGACTTATCTCACAAACAAGACAAATTATGGATCAAATGGATACATGCCTTCTACATCAAAGAATAGAGTCCAAAAACCATGCATATACCAAAGACTGCAAGTTGGATGGTGAGGAAAATTCTGGAAGCAAGGGATGTTATCAGTCAACTCCAAAGACAACTAGATGCTAAGAAGAGTGCTATAAAACAGATTCATCTCCAATTGATACCAACCTACCCAAAAACTAGTTGGAGGAGTTTAATGTGTCAGAATGCTGCTAAACCTAAAGCTTTTTTCACTATGTGGCTGCAGTGCCAAGGGAGATTATTGATTGTGGACAGACTTAAGAAATGGGGACTTAATGTGAATGATATTTGTGTACTATATCAATCGAGTCTTGAAATAAGAGACCATTTGTTTGCTGAATGTAATAATGCTAGAAATCTATGGGGAAGACTGACTCAGTGGGCACATCACCAGAACACAATGTGTAGTACATGGAATGCACACCTCCAGTTTGTTTGTCAATACTCCAAGGGTAATACTACACCAACTAAACTCCTCAAGATGATTTATTCTGAGTACACGCATGTACTGTAGAGGGAAAGGAATCATAGGATCGTTGAAGGGATTACCGGAGATCATACTAGCCTGGCGAGGGAGGTTTCCTACATGTGCAACTTTAGAGCAAATAATAATGTAAAGTATTTGGTACAACATACTACTTCTAGATGTGATCAGTTGATAGGAACATGGTTTAGGTACTTTGGTAGGTATAGTCTTTCTGTGTATCTTTCTTTGAGATCTAGCTTTCCGTGTACCAAAAATAATGCTCACTATATGGATTATGGGGAAAATACTCACATGACCAACAATTCAGGTAACCTATCCAACCTTAAACTTTACAGTAAAAATGATAAAATTATAGTAAATGGACAAGAACTGGATATCACACATGTTGGAAAAGGAACAATTTCTGCTTTAAGGATGAGTGAAGTTCTGGTAGTCCCTAAACTCAAAAGGAATTTGTTATCTGTAAGTAAGATTACTAGAGAAAATTGCTGCTCCATTGAGTTTTAGGAATCATCTTTTGTTGTAAAGGTCAAGAGGATAGAGAAACTGATGGCCAAGGGTGCTAAAAGAGGTGAGAGATATTCCTTGAAGGTGGACAACCTGCTTGCTTTTGAGTGCAACACAGACAAGGAGGAGCTCTAGTGATATTTGGCATGCCAGACTTGGGCATCCAAATTCTAGGTCCTTAGAAGTACTTAGTAACAATAAGTGTATCAATGTCATAAGTTGGAATAAAACTTCTACAGTTTGTGTTATTTGTTAAATGGGAAAAGATTGTAAACTACCGTTCAAGTTGAGAAATAAAGTTGAGAATGAACTTTTATTGAAAATTCACTGTGACTTGTGGGGTCCTGTTCCTGTTGAATCTTCCCAACATATGAAATATTATGCTTTAATTGTTAATGATTACAGCAGATATACTTGGATGTATCCTTTAAAAAGAAATTCTGACATCTTTGAAACATTTGTCAAATTTCACAAAATGGTTGAGAAACATTATTCAAAGAGTATCAAGATTTTTCAATGTGATGGAGGTGGTAAATTTTCAAGTTCTAAATTTGTTAAGTACATAGAAAATTATGGCATTGTAAGATATATTTTCTGTCCTCACACCCCTAAGCAAAATTGCATTACAGAAAGGAAGCATAGACATGTAGTGAAAACTAGATTGGCAATACTATTACATGCTAAGTTACCTTTATATCTATGGACTGATGCATTTCCCACATCAGTATTCTTGCTAAACAGGTTGCCATCATCTGTGCTTAAAAAGGAAATACCATTTCATAAATTACATGATTCACACCCTGATTACAACAACTTCAAAGTGTTTGGTGCTTGTGTATCCCTTACTTAAAGGAAAACACAAGCTCTCACCCAAGTCATATCCATGTGTGTTCATTAGTTACAACAGCTTGTGTAAAGGCTATAGGTGCTATCAACCAACCAAAAGGAAGGTCTTTATATCAAAACATATTATCTTTGATGAACTAACACTTACCTATGTGTATGAAAACAAGACTGACAGTGCATCAAATGACTCTAGTCATATGGCCACATTTTTTGAATTCTTCTCAGAATCACAGGCTAAGCCTGGTTCATCAGACCCTACTGATGCACCGGATATGCTGGGAGCTGATCGTAATGTTGTTGTAGCTGATGTTTCAAATGATCAAAGTGCTGAACAAAATACTGATGTTGCTGATCAAAATGATGGTGCTTCTACTCAAATGGCTGTTCTAACTACTGATCACAGTGATGTTGTTGAGTCTGGTCATGATGTTGTTGTGGAAGTCACAAATAGTATTACTGAGCCTTCTGCAGACATGCAAAACTTAGACACAGATGAATATCATCCATGTTAACAACCATAGATATGGTGGTCGAAGCTAATAAAGTAGAAGAATCTAGAAGGAGAAATCAGAGAAGAAGAGCATCGACTCATTTCATTTCTTCAGAAAACTTGTTCTATACAATAGCCTACATTATTTAACAAATTAACTGCTCCTAACAAACTAACCAACTTTTACTAACTCCTAGAAAACGAACTATAGTTAACATTACAAATAAGCTTAACTGTAGTTAGCTATCAGCTTGTGACTTAGATTCTAGCCAACACTCCCCCTCAAGCTGATAATTCAAACAAGTTCTTCAATCCTATTTTGTTCAACAAATATTCATGTTGAGATTTTGCTAGACCCTTTGTGAGTAGGTCTACTAGTTGGTCTTTATTATTCACATACTCAGTGTTCAACAACCCTTGACTTAGCTTTTCTCTCACAAAATGACAGTATATGTCAATGTATTTTGTTCTTTCATGAAACATTGGATCGACAACTATTTGGATTGCTGCTTTGCTATCACATATCAAAGTTACAAGAAGCTCAATTTTGTCACCTAGTTTACTGAACAACCCTGTTAGCCAAGTAACCTCTGCTGCATAGGATACCATACTTCTAAACTCTGCTTCTACTGAACTTCTAGAGATAATACTTCGCTTCCTTGACTTTCAGGTTATTAATTCATTACCAAACTTTACCAAGTACCTTGTGACTGATCTCCTTATTCGTATACATGCTCCCAAGTCTGAGTTATATTAAGCACTTAACTTACTTGATGATTTTACAGGCATTAGCAGTCCCAAACTTGGTGCCTCTTTTTATGTACGTTACCACCCTCAGTGCTTCCTCAACGTGAGAACCTTTAGGGAAATGCATGTACTAACTGAGAACCTGAACCACAAAAGCAATGTCAGTCCTTATCGTGCTAATATACAATAGTCTTCCAACTAGTCTTTAGTAAACACCATGATTCTTAAGAGCTTCATCTGATTGAGCATTATCATTATTGAAGCAACTATCATATTCTATTGATATTAACTTCCGATTCAGGTCTAAATGTGTTCTAGCTGGCTTTGTACCACTTAGACCTGACTTAGATATTAACTCTTGTGCATATTTCCTCTAACACATGAGAATTCTTTTCTTGGACCGTTCAAACTCAATTTCTAGGAAGAACTTCAGCTCTCCTAGATCCTTCATTTTGAACCTTTTCTTGAGGTCTGCTCTGGTTTCACACAACATCTCATAATTGTTTCCAGTGATCAAGAGATCATCCACATACACAAGTATGATCACTATATCATTCCCAGACTTCTTTGTAAACAAAGAATAGTAATAATGGCATTGCTGAAAGCCCATATGAAGTAGAGCTTCAGTCAGCTTCATATTCCACTGTCTTGGGGCATGTTTAAGCCCATAAAGAGACTTGTGGAGTTTGCAGATCTTCTTGTGAGTCTCCCCATGTCTAGCAAACCCATAAGGTATATGCATATAGACTTCCTCAATGAGCTCTCCATTGAGGCAATCACTATGAACATCAATTTGGAAGATCAACCACTTCTTAGAAGTTGCTGGCCACAGGAAAGAAGGTTTCACCATAATCCAAGCCTTCCTTCTAACTGTATCCCTTAGCAACTAATCTGACTTTAAACCTTTCTACCTCCCCAGATGCCTTATACTTAATTCTGTAGAACCACATATAACCAATAGGTTTTTTTCCAGTTGGTAGATCTACAATGCTCCAGGTATGATTATCTTCTAATGCTTCAATCTCTAGCTGCATATATTTCACCCATCTAGGATCAGTTGTAGCCTCTTTGAAGGAAGTTGGATCTGAGAAAGTTGAGTAGGCCGTGAGAGCTTGTCTGAAAGTTGGAGATATATGAGAGTAGTCTATATAGGAAGATATGGGATAAGTACACCTTGAGACTTTGGAGGTGGAGACATAATCTTACAGCCACAGAGGTGGCTTACTTTGTCAGCAGTGTGTGGATGAGCTATAGATGTTTTAGTCCTAGCATCAGCATGGTGATAAAAAAATCAGGAATGATAGGACCAGAAATAGTTGTGTCTACAATAGAGTTAGGATATTCCGAAAGAGATTCTGCAGATAGATGGTCTGCATAAATTTCAGTTGAGTCGTATACAATAGGTGTTGAAGTTGAGGTAGGACTTGTAGCATTTAGATCAAGAGATAACAGGTCAAAGACAGGGAATACATGATTTCCTGAAGCTTTAACATGCTTGAAAGAAAAAACAATCTCATGAAACACAACATTCATGTTAACCATAAATATTTTGGAGTGAAAGTTATATAAGATATACCCCTTTTGATTGGAGCAATAACCTAAGAGTACAACAGACACTACTCTAGGTGAAAACTTCTCCAAAAGTTTAGGAGTTATTGCATAACACAAGCAGCCAAATACTTTGAGATGAGATAAAGAAGGTGGATGCAAATACAACCTCTCAATAGGTGACTTGTACCCAATTACTTTAGAAGGCAATCGATTAAGTAGATACACTGCTGTAGCAGCCCATTCTCCCCAGAATCTCAGAGGCATAGCTGCTTGAAACCTGAGAGATCTAGCCATTTCCAAAATGGTTCTATGTTTTCTTTTTGCCACCCCATTATGATGGGTTGTGTAGACACATGTACTTTGATATAAAATACCAAGACTAGATAGTAAATGCTTGGACTCAGTTGTCACGCCCCAAACTCGAGGAGCGCGACCAGCGCTCAACCGAGTAAACCTAGTCGAGCAATCCTAATTTATATTAACCTCTCATCATTACTCATGCATGATTTACCATAACATAATTAGATCTTAACTTTCATATTGAATACATTTGGCTCAATGGCCTAAAATTCTCCTCACGATGGGTGAATAGCTTTATAAATATCTTTAAATATTGTGAACATAGATACATGACAAAACTCAAAAAATTTAAATACATAACCCATAGTGTACATGGAGCTTCTATGACAATAGATACCTATATACATAAAATTAACTAGACCCAAACACCTACTAGAACTATAACGGGCTCACCATAAGCTGAGTAGTGAAGAACATCTCTATCAAAGATCCATATCATCATGTAGAAGTATACATGCATCCATTAAAAGATGCAGTGCCCCCGGCAAAAGGGATGTGAGTACATGTGAAATAGTACTCGTATGTAAGGCAGTCAAAACAACATATAAAGATACGATATCTCAAATCAGAGGCAAATAATATACATCAAGAAACTACGAAACATCCCATAGGATCACATTTCAAGTCTTATTATACTTGCATCATTCTAAACTTCTTTTAAGACCAACTTAGCCATATGAACTATATGTGGAAAATATAATATAGTGTAATTGTAACAACATGTACAAACACGGCCAATGAAAGTGGCACCTTCCTCTCTTATTTTTCACATATACATTTCATAGACAATCCTTAGTGTTCACATATCATATTATACACTTATGTGTCTCATAGACCGTTAACAATATCACTTATACAATACATCTATTCAAGGGCTTGGAAATACAATATGAATATGATGAATCATGGTAATAATAAAAGTGCTTAGATAGCCATCAACGTCGAGCCAATTTACTAAGAGCTTCCATTAATCATTTATAGATATTAAGTCGGGAATCCTCTATAGCCACCTTCACACAAAGAGGCCCTGCCGCCTCACCCCAACATATGCGGGTAGAGGTGTATCACAATACCATAATCTCTACACAAAGCGGCCCTACCACCTCACCCTAATATATGCGGGTGGAGGTGTATCACAATACCAAAATCCCTACACAAAGCGGCCCTGCCGCTTCACCCCAATATATGCGGGTGGAGGTGTATCACAATACCCCAATCCCTACACAATGCCGCCTCATCCCAATATATGCGGGTGGAGGTATATCACAATACCACAATTCCTATACAAAGCGGTCCTGCCGCCTCACCCCAATATATGCGGATGGAGGTGTGTCACAATATCACAATCCCCACACAAAGCGGTCCTGCCGCCTCACCCCAATATATGCGGGTGGAGGTGTATCACAATACCACAATTCCCACACAAGGCGATTATGCCACCTCACACCAATATATGCGGGTGGAGGTGTATTGCAATACCATAATCTCTACACAAAGCGGCCCAGCCGCCTCACCCTAATATATGCGGGTTGAGGTGTATCATAATACCATAATCCCCACACAAAGCGGTCATGCTGCCTCACCCCAATACATGCGGGTGGAGATTTATCACAATATCACAATTCCAACACAAAGCGGTCCTGCCGCCTCACCCTAATATATGCGGGTGGAGGTGTATCGCAATACCATAATCTCTACATAAAGCGGCCCTACCGCCTCACCCCAATATATGCGGGTAGAGGTGTATCACAATATCACAATCCCTACACAAAGCAGTCCTGCTGCCTCACTCCAATATATGTGGGTGGAGGTGTATCGTAATACCACAATCTATACACAAAGAGGCCTTTCCGCCTCACCCCAATGTATGCGAGTGGAGGTGTAATCGTAATCACAATACCATATATAAACTCAAAGCGACATAGTTTGTCATTACATTTAAGTTCATAATTTCTCATATCATTGGATACTTCATGTTCATGCTCATCATGGAGAAACACAACTCATTACATTAGCACATGCATCATAAATCAATAACTCGATTTCAATGGAACATGAGCTCGATTTCCTTTCTTAAGGTTCATCATCATTTAGCATAGGATATCTGCCTTCCATCTCATTATTCACTCATTTGACATCTTGAGGCCATTATCTAAGTTCATGGATCTTGGGGATTTAATGTCAAAGTCATTTACATTAATTATTTTAGTAGCATACATACTATGATTAAAATCATAGAGACATACAACACCTCATAATTCTCATTTTGGCAAACGATCACATTTCATGCTCATACCATCACTTACTTGTACTTGCCATGGGTGATCATGGGACATCAAGAACATTTAAAATATTAGGAACACCATAGCCTCTCCTCATGTAGGAGTACGATCTTATAACAAATTGGAAACATAATTACAAATACGTTCATCTCATAACTTTTCACACCATATATCTCTTCACAATTACTTTCAACTACTTACAACATCATTATTTCATTAGTTCCCTTGGCCATATATATTATTCTTCATTTATGACATTGTGGTCGTATATTATATTCCGCTCTTTTATTTCTTTACTTTCAAGGATTATCATTATAAACATTATCCTATAGAATAGTCTTGAAATACCTTTTCCCAAAAAGGGCAATACACAATTTCGACTTATGAATATAAGAGAACTCAAAACCTATTAGAAATACCTACCAAGAATAGCATTAGTTAGAACAACTACATTTAGACATGGCTTAAGTACATAAGCTTTTGGATAATTCTATTTTCGGAGTCAATTTGTAATGGTTGAATCAAGGCTTATTTCATAATATTTCACACATTATTTTATTTTATTAGTGCTATTGGCCACAAGTATAACTTTCATTCTTGGCACGGTATCCATATTTTATATCCCCAACTCATTACTTTCACTTTCAAGCAACTTTATAGATTATCAACGACAAAGGATCTCTAATCACGACTTTTAGTACACCTATGAGAAATTAAGAGTCTTAAGCACATTGAGACTTCTTACACAATTTGGCATAATAGCCTTCACTTGAAACACTACTTGGAGTCATAATATTTTTATACCCAACTCATACTTTGAACACATTCCCGAAGGATAACATCATATGATAAGAGCATCCGGAATACATTTTGAACATATACCTTTCAATACAAAACTTATTCGGAATAGTTGATTTATAAAGAATAACTCGGAACGTACAAGAACATCATGGGATTCAATTCTAGGAAAAACGTTTAGCCAACATACCTCAATTGAGCTTCCTTAAGCTCTAAAATATTCCGAAATTCTTAGCAACTTCAATCTATTTTAGAAATATAACAAATTAAACAAAAATTAGGAGGAGGATGATGGTTTTAGCTCATTTGAGCATTTTATCAAATACTAGGTGTGCATTAAGGTTTCAAGGTCCTCCTATGGTGGATTCCATCATACCAAACCCATTATCTACCATTATTAGCTCAACAATCTTCTTACACCTTTTGATAACACATGCATGCATGATGAACAACTCACATGCCCAAAAGTTATCTTACTAATTACCCAATTTTAGATAAAATTTGAGATTGAGAGTTAGGGTGTAAAATCTTACCTTTAGGATGAAGACCTTGTGGGTTTTCCTTGTTAATCATCGAATATTTGAGCAAGAATTGATGAATTAATTGTTGAGGAACACTTTCCCACTCTAGGGCACTCTCTCACTCTCAAAACATCATGTTTTAGCTCAAGAAATGGTCCATTGCGTCTATTTAACTAAATGGAGCCGGGTTATAAAAAAATCACAATTTTCACAGCCGTGCCATATAGGGCGCGGTGCGGTAGTGAAAAATGTGCCTAGAAACGGAATTTTGGAGTGTTCTGGAAATCTCCACACGCGCGCCACATGGGGCGGCGCGGTAGTGTCATCTTCTGCAAGATTTTGTTAATTTGGTCATAACTTCTTGTAGGAGTATCCAAATGACGAACAGTCTGAAGTGTTAGAAACTAGACTCAAAGGGATACACTTAAGGGGCAAAATGCATTTGAAATATAATTTTATTATGATAGTTAAACCCATTCAAATTTAAGTGTGGTGCAAATTTGGACATCTATTCCACTTAACATCTCCAACTCGTTCCAAACAAATTCTTCCCACTTACGAACCTCCTTAATATGTTCCAAATCACTCTCCATATGTATTTTCAAGTCAAAATAATATGGTTCTATCCCATAGGTATCTTTTAATACTCGAATACGTTACTCCTAAATACCGTTGGCTCACTTTTAAAATCTTAAATCATTAGAACATTTTAACGGGGCCTTACATCAGTACTAAAAAATTCACTTCCATTATCAGTCCTTAGAATGTTAACAATAGTGGAGAACACATTTTTTGCTTGAATAAGGAAATCTCTTAGAATTACAATTGCTTCTCACTTAGAGTTTAGAAGGAAAATCAAAGTGTATATGCTATAGTCATCAACTATGGTGACAAAGTACCTTTTGCCATCATATGTAGGTACTCTATATGGTCCCCATATGTCATAGTGAACTAGTTCAAAAATAGACTTTTTTGTAGTGTTGTTCAACTGAAAGGGCATCTTAGTTTGTTTAGCAACAGGGAAAACAATGCAATATTGATGAGAATTACCTATTGTCAGCTTACTCACTGCCTCTTTTTTCTTTATTATATCTGTATGAGCATGTCCTAACCTTTTATGCCATAAACGGCAAGTGCTAGAGACAGATACACTAGAACTGGAAGAGGTATGTACTAAAACTAGAAGGAATTGAAACATCATTTGTTGTGTTGGCACACTTATTTGTTGCGTGAGATGAGGCTGGTCTTGAAACACTTCCACACAGTATGTATAGCCCATGCTCCACTCTACCAATCCCATTCACCTAACCACTAAAGAGGTCCTAAAAAATACATAAGTAAGGGAAAAAACCAACCATACACTTTAGCTACTTAGTGAGTTTTGAAACTAAGAGTTGGTTGAACTTAAAATCAGGAATGTAGAGAACATTAGAGATCTCCTGATTGCTTAATACAGAAGTGGTTCATGTGTATGACACTGACACAACATTTTTAGTAGGCAAGTGTACTTTGTTTTCTTTTGTGTTTGGAAGTGACATGTGAGTGTATAGCATTTCTAGACTTGAGGTCATGTGATTTGACGCCCTAGTATCAACAATCCATTTGTCATTGAAACAATGAGACATAAAAGCATTCACTTTACTAAGAATACCTACAACAACTAATTTTTCAGATGAATATGATCCTTATGTGCTTCCTTTGGATAACAGATGAACAATATGTTGATATTGTTCAGGAGTGAAGATTGGAGTTGGTTGTGCCATTTGCTGGAAGAAAGTAGGTTGATTTTTTTGTTGTGATACACCTGAGTTAGATGGACCTCATCCTCTGACTTGTTGAACCCCATTAGGTGTTATATTGTTTTCCATATTACATCTGTCTACACAGGTGATATCTGTACTACACACATAATTTGCATATTGTCCAGTATTAATTCCCTTCATTTTGGTCTTAAAATCAGGAGGATATCCAATCAACTTGTAGCAGTTTTCCTTTGTATGTCCCTTATAGTGACAATACTCACACTGAACTTGACACTTTCTTGACTTATAATTTCTAGTATTACTTATATTCTTGCTACTATATAAGGCTGCATTCTCCAGAGCTTCGGAAACTTGAGCAACTTGTGTCATACTTGTAAGGTTTCTTTGACTTGCCTGATCCACTAACATAGAGTAAGCCTTGTTTATGCTAGGCAAATGAGACATCATCATGATTTGACTCCTTGACTGAGAGTAGGACTCATTCAGTCCAGTAAGAAATTAAAGAAGCCTTTGATACTCAAAGTGTTGAGCATACTTCTTAGACTCAACACAGGGACAGCTAGGATAGGGCATAAGAGCATCAAACTCATCCTAAATCTCTCTAAGTTTGGAGAAACATTCTGTTACTATCATGTTTCCTTATGTTAAAGTGTGAACCTCCCTATGCAAGTACAGACTTCTGGAGCCATTCACTTTATCAAACCTCTCTTTTAAGTCTTTCCAAACTTTATGAGCACTGGATGTATATAGGAAACTACTTAGCAAACAGGCCTCACAGCATTCATTATCCATGATAGAATAACAATATTCACTTTCTTCCACAAATCATGAAGCTCATACTCAAACTTAGACTTAGGAAACCTACCATCGACAAATCCTAGTTTACTTTTATCTAGCAAGCCAATTCTCATTGCACGACTCCACAAAGCATAGTTATCAGAACCAGTAGGTTGAAGAGAGATAAGAGAACTACCTGGTGTATCTGTGGGCTGTAGGTATAGAGGATGATTATGATTATTGAAGGGAAAGGAATTTGTACCAGTCATAACACTGCCATTAGCTGAGGCCGTGGTAGTGTAAACATGAGTAGTATTGTTGATTTGGTCATCTTCAATCGCCATTATTGACTGAGAAATTAGCTTCAGAGAACACAACTCACAAACCCTAGCTTCGATCGAAGGTTACTCTAATACAATTCAGCACCTCAAATTGCAAAACTAAAGTAACCTAGAAGAAGAGATTTGTTCGCAAACTAGCTTAGATCCACACCGATAGATCTGATACCATGTTAACAGCCATGGATATGGTGGACAAAGATAATGAGAAAGAAGAATCTAGAAGGAGGAATCAGAGAAGAAGAGCATCAGCTCTTCAGAAAACTATGTTCTGTAAAATAGCCTACATTATTTAACAAACTAACTGCTCCTAACCAACTAACCGAATTTTACAAACTCCTAGCTAACTAACTATAGTAAACAATACAATTAAGCTTAATTGTAGTTAGCTGTCAGCTTGTGACTTAGTTGCTAGCTAACAACTCAGAGGCCTCTCACTCAGATGAAAAACCTATACAGTTCATAGTAACAAATCCAAGAGGATTGCAGTTAGAAGTGGACTTGCCACACTTCTTCAATGTCTGGAATGAAGCACCTCTAGCAGAAACTCCAGCAAAAATATGGTCCAAGTTGAACTTGAATCCACTGCTCAAAGCCATAAAATGGTCACTAGATTCAAAGCTAAGTCTCTTCCTATAACGCATACCTCACTAGCTACTGTACAAACAAAAACAGAAGAACATAAATCTATAAAGAGAAGCTCTTAGTTCCCCTTACTGGCTTAAAGCAATGCAAGAAGAATTAGCGGCCTTGCATCAAAATGAACTTGAATGCTAGTTCCCAGAACTCCAATAATGAATGTAGTAGGGTCTAAGTGCGTGTTTAAAACAAAAATGAAGCCAGATGGATCAATAGAAAGACACAAAGCAAGGCTAGTTGCCAAAAGGTACTCACAACTTGAAGAGATTGATTTTGAAGAAACCTTCAGTCCAATAGTTAAAGCTATAACTGTAAGAGTAATTCTCAATGTTTCTGTCACTTTACGTTGGCCCATTAGGCAACTAGATGTTAAGAATTACTTCCTACATAGGCATCTACAAGAAGAAGTTTATATGATTCAACCACCAAGCTTTACTGGTTCAATGTATCCTGACCATGTTTGTCTCTTGAAGCAAGCACTATATTGCCTCAAACAAGCTCCCAGAGCTTGGTTTGAGAGTTTTTGCCGCTTCCTAATTCATCTCGATTTTAAATGCAATCGAGCTGATTCTTCCTTATTTACTCTCCATGATGCAGAAGGATCAATCTTACTTCTGTTATATGTAGATGACACAATTATGACAGGAAGAAACTCAATACAGATAGGGGAAGTAGTGCAAAAGCTGGAACATGAATTTGCTATGAAGGATATTGGACCCTTGAGTTACTTCTTGGGTATTGAAGTAAGCTATTTTCCTGGAGGAATCCGCTTGAATCAAAGCAAATATACAAATGATCTGCTTAGAAAGGTGGATATGGAAAATGTAAAATCCATCAGCTCAGAAGCATGGTCTACAAGAAGCAGCTGACAAAGTAGTTGATCTCTCAGTTTACAGAAGCATTGTGGGAAGCTTGCAGTACCTCACACTCACCAGACCGGACAATACTTATGATGTTAATCTTGCAAGTCAATTCATGCAGAATCCAAACGACATGCACCTTCAGGCAGTAAAAAGAATATTGAGGTATGTCAAAGGAACCACAAATCATGGACTGAGAATCATATCACAGTCTTCCTTCGGCTGTATGTGTTCTCAGATGCAGACTGGGTAGGATGTGCCATAACAAGGAGGTCTACTACTGGATATAGTATATACCTTGGTGCAAATTGTGTCTCTTGGTCATCAAGGAAGCAGAACACTGTTTCAAGGTCAAGTGCTGAAGCTAAGTATAGAGCATTGGCAACAACTGCATCTGAACTTACCTGGATAAGCTACAATCTACAAGACATTGGAATGTATATCAAGATTGCTCCTGTTTTATTTTGTGACAACTTGAGTGCTCTATATATGACTACAAATCCAGTAATGCATGCTAGAACTAAGCATGCAGAACTAGATTATCACTTTGTCATAGAGAAGGTAGCTCAAGGACAATTGATCACTCAGTTTGTTAGGTCCAAGGATCAATTAGCAGATGTTCATACAAAAGCTTTTTGCGAGGACCAGTTCCAGTTCTTTCACTACAAAAAATTGTAATTAGCTACGAACGTCGTCGCTAATCTGTCGCTAAAACGTTCGTAGCAGATTTTTTTGATAATCCGTTGATAAATGAGATTAGCGACGAATTTTTTTGTTTAGCTATAAAATTTATCTGTCGCTAAAACCTGATATTTTAGTAGTGTTTCGAGACAAGCTAGTTGTAATGAAGTCACCTCCCACTAGCTTGAGGGGAAGTGTTGAAGATAATGATCAGACTAACAATCCTGATAACTACATGATTACTTAGTCTTAGTCTACTAGAATTAGCCATCCTAGACGAGTTCTACTCTATGTTGTATAGCAAAAACTATAGGATCAATATCTTGTATAAATACATAGGGCTCGTGTAATCGGTTTCGATATATCAATATATTACCTTTTCGACATTGTCTTTGTGCCATAATTTCACATATTGTTCTATTCAGATATATATATATATATATATATA
>AWOL01S0033770.1:96927-140966 GCA_000715115.1 Nicotiana otophora
ATGACTACAAATCCAGTAATGCATGCTAGAACTAAGCATGCAGAACTAGATTATCACTTTGTCATAGAGAAGGTAGCTCAAGGACAATTGATCACTCAGTTTGTTAGGTCTAAGGATCAATTAGCAGATGTTCATACAAAAGCTTTTTGCAAGGACCAGTTCCAGTTCTTTCACTACAAAAAATTGTAATTAGCTACGAACGTCGTCGCTAATCTGTCGCTAAAACGTTCGTAGCAGAATTTTTTGATAATCCGTTGATAAATGAGATTAGCGACGAATTTTTCTGTTTAGCTATAAAATTTATCCGTCGCTAAAACTTGATGTTTTAGTAGTGTTTCGAGACAAGCTAGTTGTAATGAAGTCACCTCCCACTAGCTTGAGGGGAAGTGTTGAAGATAATGATCAGACTAATAATCCTGATAACTACACAATTACTTAGTCTTAGTCTACTAGAATTAGCCATCCTAGACGAGTTCTACTCTATGTTGTATAGCAAAAAATATAGGATCAATATCTTGTATAAATACATAGGGCTCGTGTAATTGGTTTCGATATATCAATACATTGCCTTCTCGACATTGTCTTTGTGCCATAATTTCACATATTGTTCTATTCAGATATATATATCGAGACTATAGACACTTATAACCCAACTCACAATTTGCACTTAGCTTGTTTAGTGGAACTCAAAGTGATGAAATTTACCAAATTAACTAAAAACTTCGTTAGCTAATTATGGCGCCCATTTATGTGAGGAAACTCACAGATGCACCATCTAGTAGATGGATAGCTAACATCTTCGATATTTTATTCTTATAAAAGGGAGTCCATAACACGTGACAATAAAAGAAACTTGGAAAATTATAACATATTATAGTATGGATAATTGGACAGACCACCAATGCCATTTGATGAATCCAAGGAAATTCCCATACATAACCTTTAAGTACTGTGAGAAAAAATAACATTCCGAAGAAAGTGTTCCTTTAATGAGCCTTATGCAATGCAAATTTATGTATTAATAGCGAGACAGTGATACATAAAAGAAGGGTGTATAAGATAATATCTTTATTTCATGGAATTATAATTAGATATTGTATACGGTCAAAACCGATTTTGCCCTTCGTATAATTAGTCAAGATTGAAATATAATGGACCGAAGGTCGTCACTATAATATCAGGATACGATGAGAATCCGGGTTATCTAGCTCAAGACTCAGATCGATCAATACCGGGCTCGAGTCAGTATCGAACTCGAGTTAATATCGAGCTCGAGATCCAGTGACCGACCACTATCAAGACCGACCAAGATCGAGCTAAAAGACAACAAAGCCGTTATAGCCGCACTAAGGGAGAGAATCTCGGCAGAAATCAAAGAAAAGCTAATTGGTTAATCTATCATGGGATCCCCACTATATATTTTTAATTATATCAAAAGTAGGATTCTTCCACTATATGAAGAGTGGTTATCATTTCTGTAAAGGGCGACATTGAACATTGAGACATCAATACATTCTCACATCTCAAAGATTATTGATTTTACACAGAAATATAGCAGAGATTATCGTTTCTTAGACTTTGGACATTGATTCATCTTGATTGTTTATAAATCATTCTCTACACCATTTGGTTTGTATTTCATCCCTTTTTTACAGTCAATATTCGACATATTTCTACTTATTTTTCCGATTTGTGCCAAGTTATACCAGGTATCTTTAGAACTACGTATAAATTTAACTCTATCCATTTTTCGGGCAAACAGTTTGGCTCCCACCGTGGGGCTAAGGATAATAGTGATTATTTGGTACGGATCTCTACAAAACATACCATTTTACACTTGCTCTTGGAAGTGTCTTTGATTTCAGGTTAAAAACAACGAACTCCCAATCAATGACCCTACATATTGACAACGAAGCTGGCCTTCAAGATGAGAACAACAACCTGACGACCGAGGATGAAAGGTCGCTCGTCGATCCCATTGGAACTCGGGTCGCAGATCCAATCGATATTAATGCACATGTGGCCATCGAGGCAAACCAACATTCCGACCCCAAAAACAGCATTCATAGTGGAACTCCACCTACAGTTTGAAATACACAAAATATTGGAGAAGACGGGATCAGCCTGTGTATGATCTTCATAATGTTACAAGCTCAACAGGTAGCAATAGCTCAGTTACAGAGCCTAACCCATGCACCAAGCAGGGCCGAGCCCGGTCCATCCCGAGAAATCACCCACTAAAGGGGGCTAGTTGTAATAAGATCAAATGAATAAGAATCGGAGACTAATCCCGAAATTATCAAGACATTGGAGGAACTGACAAAACGAATTGAGTCGCGAGAAAAGAGGATTGAAGCAAACGACAAAAAAGAAAAAACGTATAACTCCACGGTTGATCAACCGATCCCCAAGAGTTTTCGCATGCCCGAAATTTCTAAATATAATGGAACGACCGACCACAGCGAACATGTCACCTCTTACACATGTGCCATTAAAGGGAACGATCTAGAAGACGACGAGATCGAATCCGTACTATTGAAGAAGTTCGAGGAAACCCTGTCAAAGGGGGCAATGATATGGTATCATAATTTACCGCTTAACTCTATCGATTCTTTTTCTATGCTTACAGATTCTTTCGTAAAAGCACACGCCGGAGACATAAAGGCCGAGACCATGAAGTCGGACCTTTTCAAGGTAAAGCAAAAGGATAACGATATGCTAAGAGAGTTCGTATCTCTTTTTCAAACGGAACGAATGGATCTACCACCAGTCACGGATGATTGGGCTGTACAAGCTTTCACTCAAGGACTGAACGAACGAAGCTCGATGGCTTCATGACAGTTGAAGTAGAATTTGGTCGAGTACCCGGCTGTTACCTGGGCCGATGTGCACAATCGATATCAATCGAAAATCAGAGTTGAAGACGATCAGTTAGGTTCTGGGTCCGCTATTAAAAAAGACGTCGACCGAGAACCAAGGTCGAACAAGGACCGATATTGGTCGTATAACGGAGATCGTAGGGGTAGAGAACCTATACGCAACTCTGTACGAGACGAAAGGAGAAGTGATCGAGGCCAAGGGTCCCGGGGGCTGATGAACAAGAATGGGTTCGACAAGCATATCAGACCTAAGGAAGCACCACGGTTATCAGAATATAACTTCAATATCGATGCATCCGCCATCGTGTCGGCTATCGGACACATCAAAGATACTAAGTGGCCTCGACCTCTGCAGTACGATCCATCCCAGAGGAATCCCAATCAAATATGCAAATATTATGGCACCCATGGCCATAGAACCGAAAACTGCAGGCAATTGAGATAAAAGGTAGCCCGTTTATTCAATGAAGGGTACCTTCGAGAATTTATAAGTGACCGGGCCAAAAACCATTTCAAAAATAGATATTTCAATAGACAAAAGGAACAAGAAAAGCCACAACGCATCATCCACATGATCATCGGAGGGATCGATGTCCCCCAGGGACCGGTGCTTAAACGCACTAAGATGTCTATTGTAAGAGAAAAGCGATCTCGGACTCAGGAGTACACGCCTAAAAGGAACCTTGTTCTTTAGTGACGAAGATGCGGAAGGAATCATGCAACCCCATAACGATGCACTAGTAATATCTATACTTATGAATAAAACTCAAGTTAAATGTGTGTTAATTGATCCAGGTAGTTCGGCCAACATCATTCGATCAAGGGTTGTAGAGCAACTCAGTCTACAGGATCAGGTCATACACGCTACCCTGGTACTAAACGAATTTAATATGGCATGTGAAACTACTAAGGGCGAGATAATCTTGCCAGTAAACGTGGCCGGGACAATCCAAAAAATGAAGTTCCATGTAATCGAGGGTGATATGAGATATAACGCCTTGTTCGAGAGGCCATGGATCCACAACCTGAGAGCAATGCCCTCGACCCTTCACTAGGTTCTGAAATTCCCAACATCGGAGGGAATCAAAACGGTCTATGGGGAGCAACCGGCCGCAAAATAAATGTTTTCCATCGACGAATTGATTCTGATATCATCATTATCATCGACAAAGGGATCAGATTTGAAAGAAAAAATGGGACACCAAATAGCAATCACAAACATCAGTCTCGACCCAACTCGAGAAACAAGAGACTAGCAAAGATGATGATTGTAGGATCCCTCAATCTTTCATGGTCCCTGATGATTCTGATGCTACCAAATCAACGATCAAGGAGCTGGAGCAAATCATACTAATCGAACATTTGCTCGAGCGAAAGGTATACCTGGACACGGGGTTAGATCCCGAGCTCAGGAAAAAGCTTATTCAATTTCTTATAGCTAACATGAATTGTTTCTCTTGGTCCCACCTTGACATGACAGGGGTCTCACCGGAAATAATCACTCATAAATGGAAATTGGACCCGAAATTCCATCCGGTCAAGCAAAAAAGAAGGCCCCAGTTCGAGGTCAAAAATACCTTCATCAAGAACGAGGTAACCAAACTTCTTAAAATAGGATCCATTCGAGAAGTAAAATATCCCGAATGGCTAGCTAATGTGGTAATAGTCCCTAAGAAGGAAAAAGAACTTAGAATATGCATAGATTATAAAGACCTGAATAAAGTATGCCCCAAGGATTCTTTTCCTTTGCCTAATATCGATCGTATGATCGATGCTACGGCCGGCCACGAGACTCTCAATTTTCTCGACGCCTACTCCGGGTACAACCAGATACAGATGGACCTGGAGGATCAGGAAAATACCTCGTTTATCACTAAGTACGGTACCTACTGTTATAATGTGATGCCATTTGGTCTAAAAAATACTGATGCAACTTATCAACGCCTAGTAAACTGAATGTTCGAAAAGTAAATAGGAAAATCAATGGAGTTTATATTGATGACATATTAGTTAAGTCCCTGCGAGCATAAGACCATTTAAAGCACTTGAGGGAAACTTTCGACATACTGAGGGAGTACAATATGAAAACACCCCGAAAAATGTACATTCGGGGTTGGCACGGGCAAGTTTCTTGGTGTCATGGTGTCCAACCGAGGAATCGAGATCAATTCCGATAAAATTAAAGCTATCGGGGACATCATGGCAGTAGATAATGTGAAGGTCGTGCAAAGGTTAACGGGGAGGATAGCCGCCCTGGGACGATTCATTTCGAGATCCTCATATAGGAGCCACCGTTGTTTCTCATTGATTAAGAAGAAAAGCAACTTTGCATGGACTCCGGAATGCCAGCAGGCTTGGGAAAAACTAAAGCAGTATTTATCGAGCCCGCCTCTACTTCATACCCCGAAAGTGGACGAATAACTTTACTTATACTTAGTTGTCTCGGAGATAGCGGTAAGTGGATTCTTAGTTTGAGAAGAACGAGGTATGTAATTCCCTATTTACTATGTCAGTCGGACCTTAGGCGAGGCCAAGACTAGATATCCCCACTTAGAAAAATTAGCGCTCGCTTTAATTAGCGCCTATAGGAAATTAAAACAATATTAGCAATGTCATCTGATACATGTTGTAACAACTTATCCTCTTCGAAATATTTTGCACAAACCCGAGCTTTCAGTTTGATTGGCCAAATGGGCTATAGAAATCGGTGGATACGATATCGAGTATCGACCCCGAACCGCTATCAAATCTCAAATATTGGCGGATTTCGTGGCTGACTTTTCATCGGCCCTCATACCCGAGATTAAAAAGGAGCTACTAATAAAATTGGGTACCTCTTCGAGAGCCTGGACCCTTTTCACGGATGGTGCCTCGAACGCAAAGGGGTCCGGATTAGGCCTTGTACTAAAATTACCCACAGATAATGTAGTTAGACAGTCTATCAGAACTACAAAACTGACTAACAATGAGGTCGAGTATGAGGCCGTGATTGCAGGTCTCGAACTAGCTAGGAGCTTGTGAGCAGAGATCATAGAATCTAAGTGTGATTTCCTCCTCGTGGTAAACCAAGTTAACGGGACTTTTGAAGTCCGAGAAAATCGAATGCAAAGGTACTTGGACAAATTACAGGTGACTCTACATCAATTTAAATAATGGACTTTACAACATGTACTCCGAGAACAGAACAGGCCGACGCTCTTGCGAACTTAGGTTCATCGGTCGAAGATGACGAACTCAACTCGGGGGTTGTCGTACAACTCATAAGATCGGTGGTCGAAGAAGGTCACACTGAGATAAACTCCACAAGTCTAACCTAGGATTGGAGAAACAAATATATAGAGTACTTCAAGAACGGAAAGCTTTCATCAGATCCAAAGGAATCGCGAGCTTTGCGCATAAAGGCAGCACGGTTCACCCTGACCGATGATGGAATGTTGTATAGAAGGACGTTCTATGGACCGTTGGCAATATGTTTGGGACCAAGAGATACCGATTACATCCTATAAGAAATTCACGAAGGTACTTGTGGAAACCATTCCGGTGCCGATTTGCTGGTCCACAAAGCGCTCAGAGCCGGGTATTATTGGACCGATATGGGCAAAGTTGCGAGGGATTTCGTTCGAAAATGCGACAAATGCCAAAGACATGCACCTATGATTCATCGACCCGGGGAGCTGCTCTACTCGGTCCTATCTTTATAGCCTTTTATGAAATGAGGAATGGACATCGTCGGCTCCCTCCCATCGGCCCCAGGTAAAGCTCGATTTATTTTGTTTATGACCGATTATTTTTCTAAATGGGTTGAAGCACAAGCTTTAGAGAAAGTCATAGAAAAAGAAGTGATAGACTTCATTTGGGACCACATCATATGTCGATTCGGGGTGCCAGCCGAGATTGTATGGGATAATGGAAAATAATTCATCGGCAGCAAAGTAACTAAATTTCTCGAGGATCATAAGATCAAAAGGATCCTATCAACACCGTACCATCCCAGTGGGAATGGACAAGCCGAATCGACCAACAAAACCATCATCCAAAATATGACCGACGCCAAAGGAAAATGGAGAGAAATATTACCCAAGGTCCTATGGGCATATCGCACAACATAGAAATCCAGTACCGGAGCAACACCATTCTCGTTGGTCTATGGTGATGAAGCTTTGATCCCGGTTGATGTCGGAGAACCTAGCATCATGTTTCGATATGCTACAAAGGAGTCGAATAACGAGACCATGAACACGAGCCTAGAATTATTGGACGAAAAATGAGAAGTTGCTTTCGTCCATTTGGCCACCCAAAAACAGCGGATCAAAAGATACTACAATCGAAGAACCAATCTTCGACATTTCAAAATCGGGGACTTAGTACTAAGGAAAGTCACCCTCAAAACCCAAAACCCAAAATCAAAATGAAGGGAAACTGGGTCCGAACTGAGAAGGGCCGTATCAGGTTCTCGAAATCGTCGGAAAAGGATCCTACAAACTCGGAGTGATAAACGGCAAATAACTACTGATCAATTGGAATGTGTCGCACCTAAAACGATACTACTGCTAAGGTACGACCCTCCCATGTGCATTTGTATTTCGAAAATTAACCCTTGCAGATATTCGACCAGAAACAGGGATGGATTATTCAAGTTGAAGCCTTTAGGTATGAAAGCACGCATTGCACTCTTTTTTCCTTAGACCGGTTTTGTCCCAAATGGTTTTTTCGGAAAGGTTTTTAATGAGGAAACCATTGATCGTGCTAACTTAGAACAATTCAACAGTATCCAAGACCTCTTTACAATCAACCTCGAATACTGGGGGCATTACCCTCGAATATATCAAGTTCAATTATCAAGTTCGATAGAAGAAAGTTACTTCATGGAAATAGGGTTTCGATGGGGAAAATTGTAAGGGCCAAATGATCAAAATAAACCATGCCCGTGTAGTTTGCTCGAGCCCTGGCACAAAACATAACACATGTATAATGACTTATAAAGAGAAATTTCTTCTTTACCGATATCTCATATCTCAGAAAGATTCTTCTATTTCGTGATCTATTATGCAAACAAGCTTAAGGGTCGACCATGACCGGAGTTTGAAAAATTAACCCATAAATCGGGGACTGCCAACCAAAACATCAACGAGATCAAGCTCCACATAAGCCTAAGGGCTATTCTTACTTCAAGTTCGAGCATACACTCACTCGACCATTAAGGAAAAGGGCTACATTACTTTGAGTTCGAGCAAACACTCACTCGACCATTAATCCTAAGGGCTACATTAGTTCGAGTTCGAGCAAATACTCACTCGACCATTAAGCCCAAGGGCTACATTAGTTTGAGTTCGAGAAAACACTCACTCAACCATTAAGCCTAAGGGCTACATTACTTCGAGTTCGAGCAAACACTCACTCGACCATTAAGCCTAAAGACTACATTACTTCGAGTTCGAGCAAACACTCCCTCGTCCATTAAGCCTAAGGGCTACATTAGTTCGAGTTCGAGCAAATACTCACTCGACCATTAAGCCTAAGGGCTACATTACTTCGAGTTCGAGCAAACACTTACTCAACCATTAAGCCTAAAGGCTACATTTGTTCGAGTTCGAGAAAACACTCACTTGACCATTAAGCCTAAGGGATACATTAGTTTGAGTTCGAGCAAACACTCATTCGACCATTAAGCCTAAGGGCTACATTAGTTCGAGTTCGAGCAAACACTCACTCGACCATAAAGCCTAAGGGATGCTCTTACTTTGAGTTCGAGCAAACACTCACTCGACCATAAATCCTAGGGGATACATTAGTTTGAGTTCGATCAAACACTCACTCAACCATTAAGCCTAAGTGTTACATTAGTTCGATTTTGAGCAAACACTCACTCGACCATTAAGCCTAAGGGCTACATTAGTTTGAGTTCGAACAAATACTCACTTGACCATAAAGCCTAAGGGCTATATTAGTTCGAGTTCGAGAAAACACTCACTCGACCATTAAGACTAAGGGCTGCTCTTATTTTGAGTTTGAAGCGAGCACTCACTCGACCATAAAGACTGAGTGTTGTTTTTCAATTCGAGTTGGAAAAATCATTCTCACTCGACCTTTAAGCCCAAGAGCCACATTGATTCGAGTTCGAACTATTGCCCCGAACCGGGGACTACGTATCAAGCATAAAAAGGCTACTCTATTTCAAGTTTGAGCAAATCATTTCATTTGACATCTATCCATCGAGCCTAGAGGCCACCCCAGTTCGAATTCGGACATTCACTCGGGGATTGCCTATACGAAACGGTCGAGTGCAGTACTTACTATCGGCCATTACTATCTCAACCTTGGACATTCGAATAATTATTCAATGCTAAAGAACTCTTGACATTTGTATGAATTAACAAAAAGGCAAAATATTCGAAAGCCATAAAAGGGAAAAGGTTTTATATACAAATCTTTTACGAAGGCAACTCGGCCTGAATGAAGTTCTTTACAAAGGCTGAAAGCAGCCTCAAAGAAATAGCAGCAACTACCTAAGATCCTAAATGGCTTGGTCTTCATAGAAGGCCGCGTCCTCGGCATCTTCCCCACTTTCATATTCACTCGAGCTATCGGAGTCTTCCTCAGGGAAGGCCAGCCTTCGAGCCTTGTTTTCCTCTGCCTTGGCAATTTCAATCTCGGCCCCAACATCGAAGCCCTGAGCACTGACCTCCTCGAGAGCTTCTCTCCGAGCTTTCCATTTAGCGTGCTCGACCATGCTCTTGGCTTTGGCTTGATTTACCTCAACATCGATCCTGAATTGGGCCACTTTAGCATCAACTCTTTTATTGGCAATGATTACCTTAGATCTGGCCACTTCAAGTTCATCAGCCAAGTTTGTTTTATCAGAAATAGCCAAATCTAACCGATGTTCAAGCTCCTTCATCCGCTCGATTAGCCTCGAGGCATTTGCTTTCGCAGAACAAAGTTGGGCCTCAGACAACTCTAGCTGAGCTTGAACGACTTCCTTTTTCGAGGCAAAGATATCCGTATTCTTTTAATATTCTTCTGCCTCGGCCAGTAGCCCATCTACCTGTGAGTTGAGCCGTCTGATCTGCTCGATCCTCTGCCGAACCTGCAGAATCGGATCATTAGTGGTTATCTCCAATTCATCTTCACTATCATGAAAAATTCAGAATACATGCTCAGCTATCTCCTTGTGCTCTTCCCGAGCTGCTGTCAAATCTGTTCGAAGTTGCTCACTAAGATGCTTGTAAGAGTCACTCTTCTCAGTGAGGTTCTGAACCTCAGCCTGATGCTCCTCTTGAAAACGGAGGAAGGCCTCGTGATACAGCATCGAAGCCTACAAACATAGGAAAGATGATAGAATTAACTACATATCTAAACATAAGAGAAACAACAAAGATGCCATCAAAGTTACCCGATTCAGAGCATGCTGGGCCTCGTTGAAAAGGCAGGCGGGTCCTACCGTATTCATCACTGATTGATCCTCTTTGGTCACCAAGGACCGAAGGTAACTAGCAACCCCTCCATCAACACTACCCTCCGCCTACGATCGGAATCAACACTTGGGGCCGGGAATTGGTCCACCAATTTCAGAACTGATGAATACCCAGCAGAGCCCGACCATGATGCTTTCTTTGGTATCGGTAATCCATCAAACCCGATAACCTCCTCCGAGGCAGCTGACTTGATCGCATCCAGAAAATCATGGATATCGGTCGGCTTCTGAATGCCCTCGTAGGATCGACCTTCCAACATGATAGCCTCACGGATCATAGCATCCGATATCTGAGGGGATCTAGTAATACATACTATCCCGAGCTCGTCTCTCGAGATATTTTCTGCCCGAGATGTCCTGAACTCGGTCTATCTCTCGACCATCTCAGCTCGAGATCAAATATTCTCGACTTTCCCTTATTCGTGAATCACGGCCAGAACTCCCTTGTTAACCTCCGCCGATTCGGAAGATTGTTGTATCACAACATTTACCCGTACATAGGCTAACTCCTCTTCTTCTTCTTCGGGCTCATCCCTTAATCGATGGATCGAGTCCAAAGGCATGATATCGGAGCCCCCTTTGGGTTTGCGAGTTCTCTTCACCGAGTTTTTCTTGTCCGAGACCAGGGAACTCGGTGCATCTTTTTGTTTCCTCTCTTTAACCTGCTTCGGGGCAGGGACCTCTTCATTACCGGAAGGGGGCTTCATAACAACATCTTTCCCGAGTCCTACAAAGGAAGAAATGAGGGTAAGTAACTGAAGAAGATCGAGCTACAAACAAACTGAGAAAGAGACTTACCATGACTACGGGCCTCCCATCCACCCTTTGATAGTTTCACCCAAGCACGCTCAGAATACGGTCTCTGCAGCACGAGACCTTCAACCTATTGTTTAAGGTTCGGGATCGGTTCTGGCATTTGAGCCACAATTATAACAGAAAAGAAAGAGTGGATCAAGAAAATGAAAGGTGGCCCTATATTAAAATGCTCAAAAGGAAGTAAATACTCACGGCTCATATTCCATTTCTTAGGAAATAGCATGTCAGCAGCAGAAATCAGATCTGAGGTTTTGACTCGAACAAACCGGCCCATCCAACCTCGATCATGAGTCTCATCTATACTTGAGAACGACGCTTTAGTAGCTCAGCGAGCTAACTTGAGCAGCCCTCCTCAATAGAGTCGGGGATTATAAAGGCGCATAAGGTGATCGGGGGTAAAAAGATACCCCTCGATTTTGCTTGGGAAGAATCAGAGAAGAATCACTATTCTCCAAAATGAAGGATAAATCTGGCGAAGGGTCACGTCGTATCTTTTACAAAAAGCGACGATGACGGGATCTAATGGACCCAACGTGAAAAGGTAAGTATAAACACTTAAGAACCCTTTCACGCGGGTAGTAATTAATTCTTCGGGTGATGGAACTACCATGTGCTTGTCACCCCAGTTGCATTCCTTTTTTACCTTTTCGAGAATGTTCTCGGTGATTGAACACTGGCACCTCGAGACCGGCTCACATCGGCCCGGTACCAAAGAGGATTTTTCGACTTTAAAATTAATGACAGTCGAGCACCCTACCGGAATGAACTCCTCGGGGAGGGGCTCCGCCGCATCTTCGCCACCGGTAGGCCGCGATAAAGAAGCGACCTCTTTCTGCGGCACCGTTTTGGGGGTTTTCGCCATTAATGAATAAAGGAAAAGAGAATTGGGTTTGTTTGTAATGTAAAGTATATGGAGTAGAAGGATTTTGTAAGAAGATACAAGAGTAGAGGAAAACCTTTTGAGTAAAAAGTTTGGATGTAAATAAAAGTTTGAACATTTATAGGCCTGATAATGACGGTTCAGAAGTAGTGGCTGACCAACGACTGACAAATATTTAATGTCTTGGTAACTGGACCGATGGGACATTTGTCACATACGTCATAATAGGACTCGATGCAGACGTCAGTGTATATCTAGTCAGAAGTTGAAAAAGCATATCGTTTCTCGCCACATTCTTTCCTAGAAACGAGGGGACAATCTGTATAGGGTCAAAACCGAGTTTGCCCTTCGTACAATTAGTCAAGATTGAAACATAATGGACCGAAGGTCGGCATTACAATATCGGGATACGATGAGAAGCCGGGTTATCGAGCTCAAGACCCAAACCGATTAATACCGGGCTCGAGTCAGTATCGAACTCGAGTTAATATCGAGCTCGAGATCCAGTGACCGACCACTACCAAGACCGACCAAAATCGAGCTAAGAGACAACAAAGCCGTTATAGCCGCACTAAGGGAGAGAATCTCGGCAGAATCAAAGAAAAACTAATTGATTAATCTATCATGGGATCTCCACTATGTATTTTTAATTATATCCAAAGTAGGATTCTTCCACTATATGAAGAGTGGTTATCATTTCTGTAAAGGGCGACATTGAACATTGAGACATCAATATATTCTCACATCTCAAAGATTATTGATTTTACACAGAAATATAGCAGAGATTATCTTTTTTGGACTTTGGACATTGATTCATCTTGCTTGTTTATAAATCATTCTCTACACAATTTGGTTTGTATTTCATCTTTTTTTTACAGTCAATATTCGACATATTTCTACTTATTTTTCCGATTTATGCTAAGTTATACCATATCTTTAGAACTACGTATAAATTCAACTATATCCGTTTTTCGGGTAAACATATATTTTATTTCCTTAAAATTAAATTGTTCGACAAGTGGAAATTTAGCGAAGAACCAAGTGAAGACGGTCATATATAAATGCACAAGTCCACGTGAATGACTGACAATTGGCGGTGGTCTTTTTACGATATTGTATTTAGGCGTTCATGAATCCTGACGAAACGACGTTGTTGTTCTAACATTGCCTTGCCAAGTCAATAGAATTTACCTGATCAATGTTTGATCCTACGTGGATATCTGCGTCATTAGCTCAAGTTAAAACATATTAATAATGTAAAATTTATTAAAATTATCAATAGGTAAAAAAAATATATATCATATCTGAATTGTTTTTTATTCAAGATGCAAGTATTCGGAAATTTAAATTAAAGAAAAAAGAAAAAAGTAGGATTATGTTTTCATGCCAAGTGACGTCAGGAATATATACCATAACTTTTTAGCCATTTTTACATTCAATTAAGAGTTATTAAGTTCTTCATTTTTTTTTTTGTGGATCCTAATGCATGTAGTTGGTGTGGAATAATTGATTAATTGGAATGCAGTCATATGTTAAGAAAATGAATCTTAGACTTAACTTGAAAAATGAAGTTATAAGATGAATATTACCTAAAACTATATAGTAATTCTTTTCACTAATGAGGGATATGACTCTAACATATCCTCCCCTAAAGTTCACCAAGAGGGGATAATTGGAGAACGAATAACATAATATAAGGTCCGATATTAGATAAGTAAAAAATAAATCTATTAGGACTAAATCAACTGAAAAGCAAGCTCATATATACAGTTCAAAACCATATAAAGAGGTTACAAAGGAAAAAAATGGAATGTTTTTAATCATATGTGCTAAGAAATGGATCTTACTTAACTCAAAGTTCATTAATTAATCATGTGGCGAATATTGCCTAGAACTATATAATTTGCTCGATCAATGAGCTAAGGATACACTTAGCACCCTGTATACGGTCAAAACCGAGTTTGCCCTTCGTATAATTAGTCAAGATTGAAACATAATGGACCATATGTCGTCATTATAATATCGGGATACGATGAGAAGCCGGGTTATCGAGCTCAAGACCCAGACCGATCAATACCGGGCTCGAGTCAGTATCGAACTCGAGTTAATATCTAGCTCGAGATCCAGTGACCGACCACTACCAAGACCGACCAAGATCGAGTTAAGAGACAACAAAGCCGTTATAGCCGCACTAAGGGAGAGAATCTCGGCAGAAATCAAGGAAAAACTAATTGATTAATCTATCATGGGATCCCCACTATGTATTTTTAATTATATCCAAAGTAGGATTCTTCCACTATATGAAGAGTGATTATCATTTCTGTAAAGGGCGACATTGAACATTGAGACATCAATACATTCTCATATCTCAAAGATTATTGATTTTACACAGAAATATAGCAGAGATTATCTTTTTTTGGACTTTGGACATTGAATCATCTTGCTTGTTTATAAATCATTCTCTACACAATTTGGTTTGTATTTCATCCCTTTTTTACAGACAATATTCGACATATTTCTACTTATTTTTCCGATTTGTGCCAAGTTATACCACGTATCTTTAGAACTACGTATAAATTCAACTCTATCCGTTTTTCGGGTAAAAGCACCCAAAACCGGACAATCATATAATATGAGGATTCAATATTGGATAAGTTAATAATCATAAGTATAATTCAGCTGAAAACATTAGCTCCAATACACACACTGAGGATTACTCAAAAATACATAAAGAAATTACATCGCATTTCTTCAACCGATGTAGAACACCCTAACCTCATATATATCACAAAAATGAAAATTGAACTTTATTAGTAACTGGAATTAAAATTATTATCACTATACACCGACACCCACCAACAAAAACAAAATGAGAGACTGAAAGTGGAAACTAAATTGGAAAAATAGTAATACAAAACAAAAAAGAACAATCATTTAGGTAATGAAGATAAAATAGATTTATATGTATACGCGTGCTCAGTTTCGATGGTCCGATGATTGCGAGGCGAGCTTTCAGAAGCTCAAGACCGCATTGATTACAGCACCAGTGTTAGTGTTGCCTTTCGATTCAGGGATGAATACGGTGTATTGTGACGCTTCATCCGTTGGCCAGGGTTGTGTATTGATACAGGAGGAGCGTGTTATTGCATATGATTCACATCAAGCCCCACGAGAAGAATTACCCCATACATGATTTAGAGTTGGCCGCGATAGTTCATGCTCTCAAGATCTGGAGGCATTATCTTTATGGGGTGTCATGTGAGGTTTACACCAATCATCACAGCTTGCAGAATTTGCTCAAGCAGAGGGATCTCAATTTGAGGCAGCGCAGGTAAACTGAGTTACTAAAGGACTATGATATTACCATCTTTTATCATCCGGACAAGGAGAATATGGTTGCGGATGTCTTGAGCAGAAAGGCCGAGAGTTCATCCGGTTTTTTACGTGTCTATGCTCCAGAAGTATCATGCCGATAGGTCGCATATGTTAGATTACAGCACGGCTCAGCTAGATGACAACTTGGGTTATGAGGAGGAGCCAGCTGCCATTGCTGACAAGCAGGTTCGCCAATTGAGTTCTAAGAATATTTTTGCGGTAAAGGTCCAGTGGAGGGGTCAACCAGTCGAGGAGGTGACTTGGAAGACCGAAGAGGACATGCAAAGAAGATATCCACACCTATTCATAACTCCAGGTATGATTCTAGACCCGTTCGAGGACGAACGTTTGTTAAAGAGGTGGAGAATGTAATGATCCGATCGTTTTATTTTCTAGGTCCATGTTCCCCTAATTAAGACTCTCAGTATGTGTCTTTACTATTTTATGACTTGTGGGGATGGTTCACTTGGGTTTGGAAGGGTTCGGGTTGAAATCAGAACCCTTGGTTCCTTAATAGAGGCCTAAGATGTCCAAGTTTGACTTGAGTTAATATTTTTAGTAAATAAACTCAGAACCGGGATTTGATAATTTTAATAGGTTCGTATGATGAATTTGGACTTGGACGTGTGTTCGGATCGGGTTTCGGATGATCCAGAAGCGTTTTGGCGCTTAATGTTGAAAGTTGGTTCATTGAAGGTTTTCAAGTTCTTTAAATTTGGTTTGGAGTAGACTTTGGTGTTATTGAGGTCCGTTTAGGATTCTAAGCCTGGAAGTAGGTCCGTCATGTCATTTATGACTTGTGTACAAAATTTGAGGTCAATCGGAGTTATTTTGGTATGATTCGACGTTAGTTTTAGAAGTCGGATGTTCATAGTTTCGATAGGATTGAATTGGATTACGATTCATAGAATCGATGTTGTTTGATGTGATTTGTAGCCTCGAGTAGATTCGCTATGTATTTTGAATTTTGTTGGTATGTTCGGACAGGGTCCCGAGGGGCCCCAGGTAAGAATCAGATCATTTTTGGACTTGGTTGTTTTAGCTAAAGTTGTTGCTATTCTGGTGTCTTCGAACTTGTGGAGGGTTTGGCCGTAGGTTCGGATGCGTAGGTGCGTGTGGCCCATCACAGAAGCGGAAGTGGCCAGCCCAGGCTTGGGTTTGTAAATGTGGAAGCCTGAGCGCAGATACGCATCCGCAGGTGCGAGGTTCTTCTGCAAAATCGACAGTGTGAGGGGCTGGTGTGGGATCGTAAGTGCGATCCATTTTTTCGTAGAAGCGAGCATTAGTCCACAAAAGCGAGGGGAGCTGTCCTAGGCGAGTATCGCACCTGCGATGGATTTTTCTGCAGGTGCGGGGGCGCAGGTACGACCATTTGGCCGCAGGTGCGAAAGTCGCTGGGCAGTGGAGTGCTTTTAATTCGAGACTTAGCCTAATTTTCACACACTTTCACTTGGTCTTGGGCGATTTTTGAGAGAACCTTTGTGTGTGATTCTCATCAACATCACAAAGTAAGTAAACTCTACCCATTTTAAGTTAAATATGCGAATTATAGGTAGATTAAACATGAAACATTAGTGAAACTAGTGGGATTTTGTGAAAAACCTAGGGTTTAGGTGAAATTGCGATTTGAACATAGATTTGGTTGTGGAAATTGGAATAAATTATATATTTGTATTTTTGAGGTTATGGTTAATATTTATTTATAAAAATTTCTAGAATTCGGACATGTGGGCCCGGGGGTAAATTTAGGAATCTTTCAATTTTGGGTTGGAAAATTACTCTAATAGTTAAATTATAAATTGTTGAGCATCTATTGATTAATTTATACAATATTTGGATAGTTTCGGATTGCATGGAACCGAATTGAGGCTTTACTATAAATTGTGGACGGGGAAGAGAACTTGAAAACGAGGTAAGTCTCTTTCCTAGCCTTGTAAGAGGGTATTCTCCTCGTAGGTGCTATAAATGTTGGTTTTGCTAATAATTGTAGGTGCTACATGCGAACAATGTGACGAGAGTCTGCATGTAGCTAAAATCATGCTTATGTCCGGATAGTTGTAGTACTCTATCATGTACTACTTGTATTATTTATACTCAACTTGTTAGTTTAATTACTTAGATTACATTTGATATTTAATAGAGGATTTGTAAAGACCGAACATCGCTACTTTGAGTTTTTGGCGGGTTACTTGTTTGTTGGTGGAAACTATACCTTCCTTAAGCATTATTCTTATGTAGTAACCGTTAATCGGAGTTTGTAGAGTATTCTCCCTTCATATGGATCGGGTCGAACGCCTCGGCAGTGTAATAGGTGCATCTATTATCACGTCGGTCGACCCCCGGGAGTGTACACATTATTTTGGATTGGGCCGTATGACCTCAGCATAAATCATGTGTGATATTGCTCGGAGTCCAATTATATTTGATATTTCTACCATGACTTGGGGATTTATAATTACTTGATGACTCGTATTTGTTGAAATTAGTATGTGATAGTTGGAGACTCTAACTGATATTTAGTTAAATAATCGCTTATTTATTGTTCATTAATTTGTTATTATTGATGTATTCCCTGCCTACTTATAATTTGTGCACTTTATTTATTGACCCTTAGTAAGTGTCGATGTCGACCCCTCGTTACTAATTTTTCGAGGTTAGACAAGATACTTACTGGGTACATATTGTTTATGTACTCATACTATACTTTTGCACTAATCATGCAGGATCTGAGGTAGGTGCATCTAGCGGCCATTCAGGCGCGTACCCCCGTAACCTAGAGGCTTAGTCGTGAGTTGCTCTCTATGCACGTTTTGCTGCGCCCGGAGTCTCTTCTTATTGTATTTATTTTCTATCTATCTTACTCCAGACAGTAGTATAGAAGGTTTTGTATATTCTACAAGTATGCTCATGCACTTGTGACACCGGATTTTTCGAAATATTCTAGTAGATATTTTATAGTTTTGGGGTATTAAATTTACTATTTTACTCTTTCGTTATTTTGTGCTTTACTTTACTATAATTTTCTATTAATAGTTCTCTTATTATATAAAATCAATTACTTTAAAAATCTTAAAATGAATAATTACATCGATAGTTCACCGTTAGCTTACCTAGCAACGACGTTGGGCGCCATCACGGCCTATAGTGGGAATTGGGTCGTGACATTGCTAACCCTTCTTCTTTCATTATTTCAGCTACTCAGTGGACACTGTTGCACCCTATTTTGCATAAGTCAAAATAAATTATAACTTATAGTACTCTACAAGGTTAGTTAAAATTTAGGGTCGCCACCTAATATTTAAGGTATACTAGGACACTTATACTATACTACATAATGTAAACTTAGTCATGATCCGCGAAACCGTTGAGATTCTAGGTAAGGGTTCAAGTTATCTTGAGGAGAAAGTGTTAGGCATCCCTCAAGATCCACAAATATATGGTTCTTGTGGACTCGATCAAATAAAAAAGGGAAGGTTAAAAAGAATGATTAACTACGTCACAAAGAATTTATATCAAGGCGTAGTCAATACATTTGTCACGTAGTGAATAAATATTCAAAACACGACCATTTCATTTTTGGTAAAATATATACAATAGGATATGCAAAGTAAATTAATAGACAAAAATCTTTTTAGAGTTTGATTGAAAGAATTGGGTTGAAACAAAGTATAAAGGAAACTTCAATTTATAATTAAAGCCGGGTAATTTAAATATGCAAGATTAATCTTAATTGAATATATATAATAAAATGGTAAAGAATTATCTTTGAATAAATAACCATTAATTAACTTAAACAAAATGACCAAATAAAGTAAGAGGAGTCATGGATAGGGAAGTATAAGAAAAACATTATCCACATATAATCTTGCATGTGACAATAGGGTGATTAAATCAAATAAGGGATGTATATCAACAATTGAGGTGTTCTAAAAAAAGAGTTAGAATAAATTTAAGAAAGTTAATTTATGATTAAATCCAAATGATTACTACAATGGATTGTCTTAAATGTGCAACAAAATATGCAGAAAAATGCGTAAATAATGGAAAACAATATCTTCTAAAGTGAGTAAGTGTTTTGTAATTCACTAAAATACTTGACTAGCTGTGTAAAGAATAAAGCGTAAAAAGGTTTATCAAGATTTACAAGTATAACGGAATATTGATTTTTTATGACAAAAGAAAATTAAAACCATATAAGAAAGACCTTAGAGTTGTTTTAAAAGAATTGAATAAACAAATAAATTCTAATACAATGCATACATAGACAATCAAACAAATATACAAAGAGGCTAAGAATATTATAAACCATGTACTAAAATAGCCTTTAAAACAATAACTAATGGAGAATGTTGGTAATTATCGGGTTAGACCCAAATGGAAGTATCAAACTTTCAACGATTTCACAGCGGTAGTAATAGCAACAAACGGTCAAGACATTGACATTGGCAGTGTCTTCAACACCCCAATCAACCAAAATACTCAGAACAATCAGAAACCCAAAGCAACAGTACCGAACAAAGGCCAAGCAAGGTCTCAAACATGCCAAAATAGCAAAAACAGACTAGTGTTGAGCTTCAGAAGGCTAAAATAGTTCCACCAGTTAACGAGTATAGGAGAATCAATAATAACCCAAAAATCAGAAGAACATAAATAAGGCTGCCGGAGTTTAAAGGGTCGCCGGAATATGTAACGAAGGTCGGATAGGAAAATTCCGATGAGCTTTACAGCCAAAATGAAACCCAGGCAATCACATGCTCCTCCTCGCTGGAGGCGCTACTCAATGGTGGCAAGCACCAGAGCAGCCATCTACAGGAAACAAGGCAGCAAAGATTGCCGGCAAAGTTCTGGCCAACCCGGTAATCGAACACCTTACTATGTCTTTTATTTTTTATTAGATCTGAAAGACATATAAAAAATATACTCAAAAGTGAAGAAGGGGTATCGCGTCGAGGGACATTTTCGGCCAGATCGGTCCATTCGAAGGCTGGATCTGTTTTTCGTTGAAGGCCACCGGTGGTTTCCTGGTGGCGTTGGATTTGCAGCAAGGAGAAAGAGTGAGAGAGGGAAGAGAAAATGAGCCAACGTGGGGAGAGAGTTGCCGGCCGTTTGGTTTTCAGTAAATGACACCAAGAAAGAGATGAGAGCCTCTCGGTGACAGTCGTAAGCTCTCAAATGAGAGAATGAGAGACCTAGTATTATATTAGGCTTTTTTTAGGTTAAAAATCTGATGGGGGTGTATGGTGTAGCGTATTGTAGGTAAAATTATAAAATGTGGGATGTAGAGTAGAAAACTTAGGGACCAAATTTTGAAATAAAACAAAAAGTAAAATGTAAAAGAAAATACATGGTCAAAAATGAAGGAAGGTCAAGTCACATCGATATCATGTTACGTTGATGTTATGTCGCGTTAATGTCTTGTCACATCAAACATCTTATCACATCGAATATTGACGGGACATTGAATTTGACCGGTCTTAATCCGTATTTTGAAATTAATTCTATTGGCTTCCATATAATTAATATATTGTGCCACATATTAAAAAACTGATTATTTAATTAGAAAATCGGCTTGTAGTATTTATTTAAAAATGTAACTACTACAATGTGTTGTATTAATTGCTATTTTATTTTTGAAAAGATAATAAATTGATATAATATCTTAATATTTAAAAATAAGAAAATTATTAATATATTGCTTAAAATTTATTAAAATACACAAAATGGTAATATTTAACTAATTGCAATAAAATGATAAAAAATTTCATATTTTGTAAAAATAGAAATAATTATCGATAAATTGCATTATAGTTAAAACAAATGTGCAAACCACTACATTTTATCATTTCTTGACAAGGAAGACTGCAGAATTTAATTATTAAATATAGAGGGTCAAATGTGAGTGTTAACAGCTGCCCCTGTTTGACCGGGTATGATGTGAGAGTCTTCGGGTAAAGAAATTAATACCATTCTCAATTTTGACCCGACATCACAGAGTGGGGAATGTGCATATTTTGAAGATTCTGACCAAATTCTGGTATTTGAGTTGCCTATATATCTTGGTTTGCACGAGAATTAGGTCGTGTGTAGTTCTGGAATGCAACTGAGTGCTACTTATGAATGATAGCCTCACAGGATGGAAGACAAATATTCGAGGACAAAAATGATTCGTGTGATCTCGACATTGCTTCCAAGGTTTTTCCAGTGTCGGACTGTGATAACACTTGGACGTGGATGTGGTTAGTGGATGGATTGATTGGATATTGATGTTGATGCGATCGGGCTCTGTATTGAGTTTTTATAAATATCTCGGATATAACGAGAATCAGGTCGGTTGTAGTTTGAGAAGGCGATGGATGATTTGATTTTGATTTTTTATTTGAAAATTTCCCTAGCATTAAACTGTGATGACACTGGGTTTATTATGATTATGGGGGTTCGGATTACCTACACACCCCATGTCAATGAGTCGTAAGATGAATGATACTTGAGGACATGCCACTGATTGCTGTTGGAAAGCTTGGCGTCCGTCCTTAAAATCTGCCCTAGTTTATTTGCTAAAAGATAGTTCCATGTTGTGTCGCGTCTCTGATTAGACGAAATGTGGACTATGCTTCTACTTGACTTGAGAAGGATAGATATGTAATTTTTGAATGAAATAGGGTCCCAGGTTGGAATTCTAATTCGAAAGGGATCCGGGCTAGATACCTATCTGAAGTGATCGGAGCACTTTGAATTTTTGAAGAGAATTTGGGCTGTGTTCCGGTCCGAAATGCTCAGAGCAGTTGGATTATTAAAGAAAATCTGGCATGTGTACCAGTTCGAAGTGATATGAGCACTTTTGAATTATTGAAAGAAATCTGGGATGTGTACCGGTCCGAAGTGATTGGATCATTTACATGTACAAAGAAAATTCGGGCTATGTACTGGTCTGAAGCGATATCGGAGCATTTAAATCTAAAATACTCGTATTAGGAGGTAAGCTCCTGTAAAGTTTGAGCTCAAAATGAAATGCCCATTCTTCAGGAGGGCGCCTGAAAAAATAACTTCCAAATGAAATGCCCATTGTTTAGGAGGGCGTCTAGAAAAGCAAGAAGTTATTTTTTAGATGCAAAATGATGGATTTTTGAAATTATATGGCCGGATCTAACTAATATTGCCTACGAATTCAAATGGAATCAGGCCAAATACAGTTCAACTGCAAGAGATGACTAAATCCGATGTGGATTGCCTTCGTATTCCTACAAAAAAAAAACAAGTTGTGGCGTAGTTCCAAATGTATAAAAATAATTTTTGATTTTCTATTATAAGAGTGGGACCAGACCCTACATGGATTGCCTACGTATCCCCATGTGAAAAGTCAGGTCGGGCATAGTTATGTTACAACAAAATCTAATTATACCATCAACAAAACTTGCCTATTTTGTTTTCTGTATTTTTTGTTGTTTGTAGCTTTTTGTAGAGAATGTTTGAAAATTTGAGAAGTAAAGAAGACCGTGATTTATTGATCGATCATCATTTCATTTTTCTCACTTGACTTTGGTTAGTAACAACAATTAGTTTTGTGCATAAGAACTTCCACCATATACTTTCCAACCAACCAAGATCAGCTTATGGGTAATTCCTATAGCTTCGAGTGGTACATCTAGTATACCTAAGTATCGACAGGATTTGTTCTTCTTGATTCAATCAAAGGTTTTAAATTTTGCCTAGCCTCAAATTGCGACGAACCCGAAGGTTGCCTACGTATCTCGTTGAAATGAGGATCAGGTCAAGCGTAGTTCAGGAAAGGTAGAAAGAAAATATTTTTTAGATTTTTATTTCATTTTAATTTTTGAATTAATGTATTTTGTGATGTTTTATGGAGAGAACTGAATGTAAAACGGGCTTTGTAGTTACCGTTCTGAAGCGATATCGGAGCATTGAATGTTAGACAAAATCTATTACCATTCTGATGTGCTATCAGAGCATTGACAGGAATGTAAAATTTGACGGACTGTTTAACGTTCATATGCGATATCGGAGCTTTGACAGGCTATGTACCATTCCGAAGCGATATCGGAGCTTGGACAGAAAAGTAAAATTTGACGGACTGTTTACCATTCCGATGTGATATGGGAGCTTTGACGAATTGTGTTCCATTCCGAAGCAATATCGGAGAATGGATAGAAAAGTAAAATTTGACTGACTGTTTACCGTTATGATGCGATATCAGAGCTTTGACGGACTGTGTACCATTCCGAAGCAATATCGCAGCATTGACAGGAATGTAAAATTTGATGGACTGTTTACTATTCCGATGTGATATCGGAGCTTTGACGGGTTATGTACCATTCCAAAACGATATTAGAGCATTGACAGGAATGTAAAATTTGACGGACTGTTTACTGTTCCGATAAGATAGCAGAGCTTTGATGGGTTGTGTACCGTTCTGAATCGATATCGAAGCATTGACAGGAATGTAAAATTTCACGGACGAATTATCGTTCTGATGCGATATCGGAGCTTTGACGGGTTGTGTACCATTTCGAAGCGATATCGGAACATGGACAAGAATTAAAATTTGACATATTATTTACCGTTCCGATGTGATATTGGAGCTTTGACGGGTTGTGCACCTTTCTGAAGCAATGTCGGAGCTTTGACAGGAATGTAAAATTTGACGGACTGTTTACTGTTCCGATGTGATATCAGAGCTTTGACTGGTTGTGTACCGTTTCGAACCAATATCAGAGCATTAACAAGAATGTAAAATTTGACAGACTGTTTACCGTTCTGATGCTATATTGGAGCTTTAACGGGTTATGTACCGTTTCGATGCGATATCGTAGCATAGACAAGAAAGTAAAATCTCCACGTGATGGGAGTGACATAATTGAAAATCTCCGCATGATGGGAGTGGCTAAAAATATAAAATCTCCACACGATGGGAGTGACAGAATTGAAACTCTTCGCATGATGGAAGTATTATTTTTTATGTTTTGAAAGATGAGGATCAGGTCAGGCGTAGTTTGGGAAGATTAGAGATAGAGGGAAGATGTTTTGGATTTTTTTGAATTTCCTCAAGGAAAGAGGATAGCATTTTGGATTTTGATGTTGATTTCTCACGAAGAGACTTCCAAAGAAGCAACAAAGGAAGACATATATATTTTTGAATTTTATTTTTTGAAAATGATCTTTTCGCAAATATCTTTGGTCAACTGTGACCTAAGTGGCCAGACTTGATCAATTCGTCTAGTTAAGGACGAGAAAGACCGGACCCATGACAGGTTGACTACGTATCTTGAAACTAGGTCAAGAATTAGGTACGCGTAGTTTGAGATGTACGGATTTCAACACTTCTTTTACTCTCCTATTTCAAGGCATTACAACTAACTACAGTAATTGCATCAAATATATGTATGAATGCAAGGGTCTAATTAAACTCGGAGTGATGCCTCGTTGTACCCATGATTGGGTGTGGTATCTATGGAGTTGAAGAGTGACTCTCTCCGGAAGATATGCCCCAATTGCTCCTTTGAATAGTTGTTTCGATGCCCTTGACTATTTGCGAGACTGTTGTCGTGGTTGTCTCCCAATCGACTGTAGGGATATTTTGTTGTGACCTTCCAGTTGTCCGCAAGAACCATTGGTGATCGTCCCCTGCTATTAGCCAGGATGATGTAGCTTTCAGCTGTCCGCAGGAACCATTTGATGATCGTCCCCGGTTGAAAATCGGGAGCGATGTTATGATCTGAATATAGAAAGTGGTGAGAGCAGCGAAGTCACAAAAAATGATGGAGATCATCATAAAATTACTACTCCCATGATTATCTGACTAATGCTCCACCAAGTCTAAGTCTAAATGATATCTCCCGTGAAGTGCCTAGGATGATAGTCAATCAAAATTCAGAGGAGAAAAAATGTTAGAATTCCTTTCAGGTGAAGTTATAAAATTACGAGGGTGTAGAGTTAGGCCGGGCAGTTAGTGGTGTGCCGGTTGGGATCAGAAACATGATGTCGGCATTCCATAATGGTTCCAAAGATGATGTTGTCCTCCTGCGTCCAATAAAACATTCTCAGTTCGAGGGAGGGAAATTGATTTATGTTGACTTGATGCTTTTCTTGTTCTTCTTCGTTTGTCCGAGTCGTGCGAGCATGACACATCTCGAAGGTTGACTAACAAATTGCTCCTGCAACAAAAATGGGTTGACTTGTATTTAATCTTTGCATTTGGGAAGTGGGAGTAAACACCATGACTCCACAACCAGATGTTTAAAGAAATGGCTTGCATCCCATGTGTTGGGATTTAAGTTAGGTGAGGGATTAGGGTAAGACTGGTATGGTATTTTAAGATTTGGATTTTTCAGGTGAAGTTTAGTTGACGCTCTTGGCGATTTTTGGGTCGAGAGCATCATTGCACTGTTCCAAAAGAATGCCCTAATTTCCAGTACCGAGGAAACTATTTTGAAACATTGGAGATTGAACACCGTGACTCCATAGCCAAATTTTGAAGAAAGGACTTGTATCTCGTATGTTGGGATTCAAATCGAGTGACAGTCAGAATAAGGTTGGCATGATATTTTGATGTTTGGATTTTGGGCGAAAGTATGTTGACGCTCTTAGAGATTTCTAGGTTGAGAGCATCATCGCACTATTCCAAAAGAACTACCCCAGTTTCCAGTACTGAAGAAATTTAATTTGAAATAGTGGGGAGATCGAACCCTTATGTAGGGTTGCCTACGTATCCTGCCGAGGCAAGAATCAGGTCAAAACGTAGTTCGGTCCAACTACTGGGATTAAGAGATATGTATGCTTATCATGAATGATTGATTGTTTCTTGAGAAGGAGTGTAATTATGAATGATAATTCTAGGATGGGTGGGTAGAGACTAGAAGATCTTGAATAAGAGATAGATGGTAGCACAGCGTATGGATCCGTCTCAAATGATGGAAGCCAGTGTAAGGTATGATTAAGAAGACTACGTCGAGTCAGTGAAAGATGTACCAAGCTAGATTTTTGTATCTTTGAAAGGATGGTAGAGTCCAAATAATAGTATGATTATGGAGGGGGGGTCATGGAAACCGGAGTGGGTATGTATATTTAAAAGGTCAAGATTCAATACAAGTCAACCAGAGTTTAGTCATATGAAGAGAACCTAATAGTGGATAACAAATAGAATATACATGTAACAGATACAGAACACATAAGAATGGCATGCAAAGAATATATAACAAATATACCAAGAATATGCAGCAAATAAAGGATATGCAAGGATTAATTCAGCTAAAGCAAGTTGTCAGATTGTGTGTATAGTGACATAATATAACGACCAGGTCGGTTGTTTTGAGTATTATAGCCTTGTTCCCCCATTTATTTCATATTCTATGTTCGGTTTTTGTTATGTGACTTGTCGGGGTAGTTGGTTTGGTTCAGGGGATATTTCAGAATGAATTGGGACACTTAGTCCCAAGGTTGGAAGCCTAAGTTGGAAGAGTTGAGCGAATGTTAACTCATGTGTAACTAATCCGGAATGGAGTTTTTATGGTTCCGATAATTCCGTATGGTAATTTTGAACTTTAAAGTGCGTCCGGGTATTGATTTGGAGGTCCATAGGTGATTTTGGCTTGAATTGGCGAAAGTTGGAAAAGTTGAAGTTTGGAGAGTTGAAAATTTTGACCGAGAGTTGACTTTGTTGTTACCGGGCTCGTATTTTGATTTTGGAAATTGGAATAGGTAAGTTATGTCATTTATGACTTGTGTGCAAAATTTGAGGTCAATCGGATTTGGTTTGATAGATTTCGGCATCGATTGTAGAAGTTGGAAATCCATTATTTTTATTAGGCTTTAATTGGGATGTGATTTATATTTTCGATGTTGTTTGATATGATTTGAGACCTTGACTAAGTTTGTATCATGTTTTAGGACTCGTTGGTATGTTTTTATTAGGTCACGGGGAGGCCCGGGTGTGAATCAGATTGAAATAAAGATCAAATTGGACTTAGAGGATTGCTGAAGCAGCTGAAGTCTAGTGTCATCACACCTGCGGCGGGTGTGGCGGCAGGTGCGGGGTGAGTCTTCGCAGGTGCGAGATTTGGGGAGGAGGCCTCTGAGCACAGGTATGAGGAAGATTATGCACCTGCGAGGTCGTAGAGGCGGAAGAGTGGTCGTAGAAGCGGAAGAGGGGCTTGAAGGGCATTTCTGCATAAGCAAAGGGCTTTTGCGCAGAAGCGCACTTGTATGTGCGGTCAAGGGACCGCAGGAGAGGTTGGTCGGGCCATTAGTGACTTCTGCAGGAGCGGTACCACGGAAGCGGTGAAAGGGCTCGCAGGCGCGAAATGCCTGGCAGATTACAAAAAGTCGAGGGTTAGAGTATTTGATCCATTTTTGGACTTTTAAAGCTCGGATTGAGGCAATTGTTGAAGGCGTTTTCACTATATTTTAAGAGGTAAGCAACTTTTTATCATTTTAATCTATTAATATTGAATACCTATTGAATTCTCCCCATAAATATGATGTTTTAGAGGTACAATTTGGGGAGTTTTTACCCATGTATCGAAGAGTAAGATTTGGGGATTTGAGTGTCGGTTTGTGATCGGAATTGTATGATTTTGATATCGTTGGACTCGTTGTTGAATGGATGTTCGAATTATGTAAATTTTGTTGGGTTTCGAGATGTGGGCCCATGGTTGACTTCTTGACTTTGGTTAAAGAACTTAGATTTATCGTATGAAATCAATTCCTATAGCTTGTATTGATTGTTGTAAGTTGTTTGTGGCTAGATTCGAGTTGTCCAGAGTCCGATTTGTGAGGTAAAAGCTTGTTGGAGTCGGGATTTGCATGGTTTGAGGTAAGTAACACTTCTAAACTTGGTTTTGAGGGTATGAATCCCGGAAATACGTGTTATGTGGTTGGTAATGAGGTGACGCACATGCTAGGTGACGGGCGTGTGGGCGTGCACTAGGGTTATTGTGACTCGGTTGGTTCTGTGGTACCGAGTTGTTATCAAACCTTGTTGATATTCATGTAATCCCTACATGTTAGAGTAAATGAGTTGAAACCCGTGTTAGAAATCATGTTAAACTATATGCTTATTCCTTGGGACACGCTGAGGTCGTTTATATTGTTGAATTATTTGCTTAAACTGCAATTTTATGCTCAGTCACATTCATCATTTGCATATCATATCTCAGTCTCTGTTGTCATTTATTGTTACATCATATTATCATTGTTTGGGCTAATTAGCATAAAATATGTGAGCCAGAGAGACTATAGAGATTGATGACTGAGCTGGGGCCTGAGGGCCGGATAGTAAGTGATATTGATGGGATGGGGCTGCACTCCGCAGCAGGTTTTATTGATTCATGATGGGATCATATTGCACACCGCAGTAGGTATTATCGATTAATGATGAGATCGGGTTGCATGCCGCAGCAGGTTTTATTAGCGCTTGGGCATGATCCGCCCTTCCGGAGTCTAACATACTAGTAGTGAGCGCAGGTAGCATACAATGCTAAGTGATTGAGTGTGATGAGTGAGAGTTGAGACAGCCAGATTGAGTACTCTGAGAGGGTAAGCACATGGGAGTATCATTGCGATGCATTGCATTTGACATGCATATTTTTGTTTATGTAGACATAGAGATGTAACATTCCTCATGCTAGCTATACTTGGTATATTTTACCAGCATTGAGCTTAATTGTTGAATTTGAAAGCATCCCAACATTTCTGTACTATGTATAAACTAATTATGATATTTCTCAGAGTATTTCTATCATTTCCTTGTTATACCTGTTCTGTTATTTTCTGGATTGGATTGTACCTTCTGAGCTCGTCACTGCTTTCAGCCCAAGATTAGTCTTGTTATTTATTGAGTACATTGGGTCGGTTGTACTCATACTATACTGTGTACTTCGTGTGCAGATCTAGGTACATCTGGACCTGGTGGTTGCTAGACTTGGAGCATTACCTTCTTGGAGACTTTTGAGGTAGCTGCTTGGGCGTCCACAGACCTCGACTCTCCTTCTTTTCAATTTATTTAGCACTGTTCTATCTTTCCAGACATTTGTATTAGAAGTTTTGACTATGTTGATATTTAGAAGCTCATGTACTCGGTGACACCCGGATTTTTGGGGATTTTGTATTTGAGTCGCAGTTATGCTTATTGATTATTATGAGATTTTTCATTGTTAAACTTATTATATCATGTTTTCAATGTAAAATACGTAGTTATTTGTGATTGTAGGCTTGCCTAGTACTATAATAGGCGTCATCACGACATGTTGAGATTAGGGTCATGACAAGTTGGTATCATAGCCTAGGTTACATAGGTCTCACGAGTCATGAGAACGTTTAGTAAAGTCTTGCTGATCGGTACAGAGACGTCCGCACTTATATTCGAGAGGCTACCGAACCATTAGTAAAATTTCACTTTCCAGTATTTTTGTCGTGCGGATTCCGGAAAACTAAATTTCTACTATTTTATTCTCTCATAGATGGTGAAGACACGTGCTACCAGATCAGGCGAACAGCCGCCACTACCACCAACTACGGCCGCAAGAGGCCGGGGCCGTGGTAAAGGCCGAGGTGTATCTCGTACAGCACCTAGAGCAGCACATATGGAGCCACCAGTTGCTCCAGTTGCGCCCATTGTGATTTTAGGCCTTTAGGAGGCTTTGGACCAAATATTGATTGTATGCACTAGCCTTGCTCAGGCGGTTTCAGTTCAGGCTGCACCAGCCACTTTTCAGGTCGAGGGAGGTGCTCAGACTCCCATCGCCCATACTCCAGAGCAGGTGGTTCAGGAACTTCAGACACCGGAGGTACTACTAGCCCAGCCAGTTGTAGTTTCTCAGGCCCAGGTGCGTCCACCTATGAGTGACGAGGAGCAGAAGAGGCTAGAGTGGTTTGGGAAGCTAAGGCCTTCAGCATTCAGTAGGGCTGAGTCAGAGGATGCTCAGGACTTCTTACACCAGTGCCAGCAGATTCTTCGTACGACGAGTATTCTGGAGACTAGTAGAGTTTTATTTATTGCTTTTCATCTGTCGGGAGAAGCCTTCAGATGTTGGGAGGCCTATCAGTTGAGCAGGCCAATCGGCGATGCACCACCTATATGGCATGAGTTCGCAGTTCTCTTCTTGGAGAAGTTTGTTCCACAAATCGGCAAGGAGGAGTTGCGTAGGCAGTTTGAGTAGCTACGCTAGGAGGGTATGTCCGTGACCCAATATGAGATAATATTTTCAAAGTTGGATCGTCATGCGATCTGGTTGGTTCCCACATAGAGGGAGAGTATTAGGAGGTTCATTGATGGCCTCAACTATGGATTGCGCTTTGTCATGACTCGGGAGATTTCATTAGATGTTAGGTTTGATGAGGTGGTTGATATTGCTAGGCTGTTAGAGTAGGTTCGTAGTCAGGAGCATAAGGAGAGGGAGGCCAAAAGGCGTCGTGGTTCGGGTGGTTACAGCGGTGATTCTTCCGGAGGGCAGTCCAACCATAGCATGGGTAGTCCTTATAGGCCCGCTCAGATGGCTCATCTAGTTCACCGTGGTGCATCAGCTAGCCATGGTTTATATGCTCGTTCGAGTCAGTCATCTCTTAGTGCTCTCCCAACTTAGAGTTCATCTCGTGCTCCATGAGTTCAGGGTTCATATGTACCAGGACCTTCTAGTAGTTATTCTGGTTCTTGGGATCTGATTCAGTACCTACCCCCATTGTCGGAGCGGGGTTGATTTGAGTGTGGAGAGTTTGGTCATGTGAAAAGGTATTATCCCCGTCTTTTGGGAGGTCCAATTCAGTAGAGGAGTCAGGCTATGACTTTTGCACCAGTTACTTCACCGCCCGCTCAGCCAGCTCGGGGTGGGGTTGAGGAAGCTAAAGGTCACCCTAGAGAGGGAGGCCGATCAGGTGGCGGCCAGGCTCGATGCTATGCTTTCCTACCAGGCCAGAGGCCGTTGCTTCAGACATAGTGATCACAGGTATTGTCTCAGTATTCCACAGGGATACCTCAATATTATTTGACCCTGATTCCACTTATTCATATGTATCGTCATATTTTCCTTGTTATTTTGATATGCCCCGTGAGTCCTTAGTTTTGTCTGTTCATGTATCTATGTTGGTGGGCGATTCTATTATTGTGAACTGTGTGTATCGGTCGTGTGTAGTGACCATTGGGGAATTGGAGACGAGAGTTGATCTCTTATTGCTTAGTATGGTTGATTTTGACGTGATTCTAGGCATGGGTTGGTTGTCCCATGTCATGCTATTCAGGATTGTAACGCTAAGACCATGATGTTGGCGATGCCGGGGTTACTTAGGATCGAGTGAAAAGGTTCTCTAGACTATGTTTCCAGTAAGGTAATTTCATATCTGAAAGCCCAACGGATAGTTGGTAAGGGGTGTTTGTCATATTTGGCTTTTGTGAGGGATGTTGGTGTTGATACTCCTACCATTGATTCTGGTCCGGTAGTGTGAGACTTTTCGGACATATTTTCTGCAGACCTGGCGGGCATGCCACCTGACAGGGACATTGATTTTTGTATTGACTTGGTGCCGGGAACTCAACCCGTATATGTTCCTTCATATCGTATGGTACCAGTAGAGTTGAAGGAATTGAAAAAGTTGCTTCAGTAGCTTCTTCATAAGGGGTTCATTAGGCCTAGTGTGTCGCCTTAGGGTGAACCAGTTCTATTTGTGAATAAGAAGGATGGTACTATGCGGATGTGCATTGACTATAGACAGTTGAACAAAGTTACAATTAAGAACAAGTATCCTTTGCCGCACATTGATGACTTATTTGACTAGATTCATGGAACTAGAGTGTTCTTTAAGATTGATTTGAGGTCTAGGTATCACCAGTTGAAGATTCGGGACTCTGATATTCTGAAAATGGCATTCAAGACCCTCTATGGTCACTATGAGTTCCTTGTAATATCTTTGGGCTGACAATGCCCCAGCAGCATGCACATCATCTGAGGATTGTACTACAGACGTTGAGGGAGGAGAAGCTTCATGCTAAGTTCTCCAAGTGTAAGTTTTGGCTTAGTTTGGTGGCATTCTTGGGGCACGTGGTGTCCAGCGAGGGGATCAAGGTAAATCTGAAGATGATTAAGGCGGTTCAGAGCTGGCCAAGACTGTCTTCAGCTACTGAGATTCGGAGTTCTTTTGGCTTGGCCGGATATTATCTTCGCTTCGTGGAAGGTTTTTCGTCCAATACAGCGCCTTTGACTAGGTTAACCTAAAAGGGTGCTTCATTCAGGTGGTCGCATGTGTGATGAGAGCTTTCAAAAGCTCAAGAATGCCTTGACCACATCTCTAGTTCTAGTTTTTCCTTCAGCATTGGGTTCTTATACAAAGTATTATGATGTTTTTTGGATCGGTATTGGGTGTGTCTTGATGTAGGAGGGTAGAGTGATTGCTTATGCTTCACGCCAGTTGAAGCCTTATGAGAAGAACTACCACGTTCATGATTTGGAGTTGGCAGCCATTGTTCATGCATTGAAGATTTGGAGGCACTATCTCTATGGAATGTATTGTGAGGTATTTATATATAATCAGAGTCTTCAGCACTTGTTCAAGCAAAAGGATCTAATTTGAGGCAGCGGAGATGGTTGGAGCTGTCAAAAGACTATGATATTACCATTTTGTATCATCTCGAGAAGGACAATATGGTGTTTGATGCCTTGAGTAAAAAGGCGGTGAGTATGGGTAGCCTTGCATATATGCTGGTTGGTGAGAGATCGCTTGCATCAGATGTTCAGGCCTTGGCCAATAAGTTCGTGAGGTTAGATGTTTCAGAGCCTAGTTGGGTTCTAGCTTACATGGTTTCTCGGTCTTTTTTATATAGATGTCTCGACTGTGTGTATTGGTCGTGTGTGGTGATCATTGGGGGATTGGAAACGAGAGTTGATCTCTTATTGATTAGTATGGTTGATTTGGATGTGATTTTTGGCATGGATTGGTTGTCCTCATGTCATGATATTCCAGATTATCATGCTAAAACCGTGACATTGGCAATGTCGGGGTTACCTAGGATCGAGTGGAGAGCTTCTCTGGATTGTTCCCAGTAAGGTGATTTCATATCTGAAAGCCCAACGGATGGTTGGGAAGGGATGTTGCCATATTTGGATTTTGTGAGGGATGTTGGTGTTGATACTCCTACCATTGATTCTGCTCTGGTAGTGCAAGACTTTCCAGATGCGTTTCTGTAGACCTGTCAGCCACCCAACAGGGATATTGATTTTGGTATTGACTCGGCGCCGAGCACTCGGCTCATTTCTATTCCCTCATATCTTATGGCACCAGTAGAGTTGAAGGGATTAAAAGAACAACTTCAGGAGCTTCTTGATAAGGGGGTGCACTGCTTCTGTTTGTGAAGAAAAAGTATGGTACTATGCGAATGTGCATTAACTATAGATAATTGAACAAATTTACAATTAAGAACAAGTATCCTTTGTCGTACATTGATGACTTATTTGACCAGCATCAAGGAGCTAGAGTGTTCTCTAAGATTGATTTGAGGTCTGGGTATCACCAGTTGAAGATTCGGGACTCTGATATTCTGAATACGGCATTCAGGACCCTCTATGGTCACTACGCGTTCCTTGTAATATCTTTTGGGCTGACCAATACCCTGTCAGCATTTATGCATCTGATGAAAAGTGTATTCCAGTCATATTTTGATTTATTTTTCATAGTATTTATTGATAATATTCTTGTGTACTCACGTAGCTAGGAGGATCATGCACAACATCTGAGTATTGTACTACAGATGTTGAGGGGGGAGAAGCTTTATGCTAATTTCTCAAAGTGTGACTTTTGGCTCACTACCAGTTCCTTGTAATATCTTTTGGGCTGACTAATGCCCCATTAGCATTCATGCATCTGATGAACAGTGTATTCCAGTCATATCTTGATTCGTTTGTCATATCTTGATTCGTTTGTCATAGTATTTATTGATGATATTCATGCATCTGATGCCCTATCCTTTTCGTAATTGCTTAACCTTAATTGAGATCACTAGTATCTTTCCGTAATTGCTTAACTTTAATTGAAATTATTATTATCTCTTCCGTAATTGCTTAACTTTAATTGAAATTATTATTATCTCTTCCGTAATTGCTTAGCCCTAATTAAAGTTTCTTATCCCTTTCATTGTTGACGTATTCTTATTTGGGGTCATTGATTCATGTTATCTCCCTTGTTGTCGAATTGCACTTTCGTGAAATCATTGTTACACATTACCTCTCCCTTGTTGAAATATTCTTGTTGAGACTATTATTTCCCTCTTGTGTCTTTCTCTGTGAGTTTGTTCTTTCGCTTCTTTGTGTTATGAAGTTCTTGTGTTAATTTACTTGCCATATTCTCGTGTTATTATTGTTGTTGCTGTTATATTCAGTGTTGTTAAGCAAAGGGATATGTGTGGTTGTGATATTGAAACTCTTTTGAGGAAATGTTATGGCATGTGGGCACATATTGTGACAGTCATTTATTTGAGTTGTCATGTTTTTGGCATACATGTTTTGGTTAGAAAATTGTTATGTTGTTTGCACGAGTTTTCTGCCGTGCAGTTGTTATTATGTTGTACGAGGTTTCTGTCGTGCAGTTGTTATTGTGTTTGCACGAGGTTCCTGTCGTGCGGTTGTTATTGTGTTTACATGCGGTTTATGTAGTGCGGTTGTTATTTTGTTTGCACGAGGTTTCTACGGTGCGGTTGTTATTGTGTTGCATAAGATTTCTGATGTGCTGTTGTCATTATTGATATGCATGCGGTGGTATAGGGTCTATGTATTGAAACGCATGCGGTGAGATAAGGTGGGCTTGAAACGCGTGGCTAGTAGGGGAACTACTAGAATCCATGTGGTGTGATAAGGTGGGCTAAAACGCGGGATGCTATTTCGGGAAAATGATTGTCAAAACTAAATATAAAGGCTCCCGCGGTGATATAAGAAAAGTTGTGATTCATTTTACGATTTGAGACTACGAGGCGGTACCTCGGGAGGGCTCTTGTTGTCATTTCCCCTTTTCTGTGCACTTGTCTTTGATTTTTTTTTCCTTACCATACTACTAATTGTTTTCCTCTGTGATGCACTTTTTGCTCAGTTCTATGTAGCTAATCTTGTTGTGTTGGTCGCTGCTTCAAACTTCATTGCTGCTTTTATTACACTGTACATTTTGTGATGATCGTTTCTTATGTGCCATTCATTGTCTCTACTCCTATTTGTTGACTGGAATTGTGGTAGAACACTTGCACAAGCATACACGTAGTTAAATCACCCATATCGATTTCAAAAGGTGAATCATGACTTTATTAACCATTATACGTACTCTTGTCTACTTTCCTTCTGTGTGAGGAATATTCTATTGGCATGTGAGTCGTCCATGGGGATAAGAGTTGTAATGTGGGAACAAGATGCCAAGTGATTAGAGTTCAAGAATTGGGATCCGTAAGCTGTGATTATGAGGTTCGGTACCTCATGGAAATGCTTGAACAAATTTGGTGTGACAACGGTTGTTCTTATTGAGTTGTTGCTGGTTTTTCCTTTATTTTGATTTCACCGGACTTAGATTGTGTCCATCTTAATCTACAATATTATTACCTAACTGGTTCCTGTTAAATATTGTTGTTATTGGTGTCTCGTTGCAAGTATTGCTTGGTATTCCTTATCCTGCTTAGTTTTATATTAATATAGTTTTTCTCTATTAGTTCACATTCACTCTTGTTCAGGTTGTTCAGTCTGGTAGGTGTCTTGACTGTCCCTCATCACTACTCCACCGAGGTTAGTCTTGATACTTACTGAGTACCATTGTGGTGTACTCATACTACGCTTCTGCACAGTTTTGTGCACATCCAGATGCCACGATTGTTGTTGATTATTAGCTAGCTGGTCGAGCTGTGGAGACTCAAGGTAAACCTATCGTCGTGTTCGCAGGCCTCAGAGTCACCTTCTGATATTTTCATTGTACTGTTTAATTCTATCCCGAATAGTTGCATTTAGGGATTTTTCTAGCAAACTCAGAAGAGCTTATCACTTGTACTACCGATTTTGAGAATTGTGATTGTGTATAAGATTTTTATCTTGTATTTATCATTTGATGGTTGAATTCTTCTATTTATTTAATAATTATTAGGCTTACCTAGTCTTAGAGACTAGGTGCCATCACGATATCATATGGAGGAAAATTGGGGTCGTGACAACCAATCAGTTCGTGGTTTCTCGGTCTTCTTTATATGATTGAATCAGAGAGTGCCAGTATGACGACCCCCATTTGCTTGTCCTTAAGGACACGGTTCAGCACGGTGATGCCAAGGAGGTTTCTATAAGAGATGATGGAGTGTTGCGAATGAAGAGTCGGTTTTGTTTGCCCAATGTGGATGGGCTACGTGAGTTGATTCTTGAGGAGGCCCACAATTCGCAGTATTCCATTCATCTGGGTGCCACGAAGATGTATCAGGAGTTGAGGTAGCGCTATTGGTTGAGGAGAATGAAGAAAGCTATAGTGGAGTTTGTAGCTCGGTATTTGAATTATCAACAGATGAAGTACAAGCATCAAATGCCAGGCGGTTTGCTTCAGAGGCTTGAGATTCCTGAGTGAAATTGGGAGCATATCACCATGGACTTCGTAGTTGGGCTCGCACGGACTTTGAAGAAATTTGATGTTATTTGGGTGGTTGTGAACCGGCTGACTAAGTCCGCAAATTTCATTCTAGTTGGGACTACCTATTCTTCGAAGCGATTGGCTGAGATCTATATCCGCAAGAATGTTCACCTTCACGGTGTGCCGATGTCTATTATTTCAGATCGGGGCACGCAATTCACATCGCAGTTTTGGAGAGCAGTGCAGTGAGAGTTTGGCACATAAGTTGAGTTGAGTACACCATTCCACCCTCTGACGGACGGACTGTCCGAGCGCACCATTCAAATATTGGAGGATATGTTACGCGCTTGTGTCATGGTTTTCGGGGGTTCTTGGGATCGATTTCTACCACTTGCACAGTTTGCTTACAACAACAGCTACCAATCGAGTATTCAGATGGCTCCATATGAGGCCTTGTATGGGAGGCAGTGTCGGTCTCCAGTTGGTTGGTTTGAGTCGGGTGAGGCTAGGGCTATTGGGTACTGACTTGGTTCAGGATGCTTTGAAAAAGGTTAAGTTAATTCAGGATCAGCTTCACACAACACAGTCTAGACAGAAGAGTTACGCCGATCGGAAGGTTTGTAATGTTGCCTACATGGTGAAAGAGAATGTATTGCTCAACGTGTCACCCATGAAAGGTGTTATGAGGTTCAGGAAGAAGGGCAAGTTGAGCCCTCGGTATATTAGCCCTTTTGAGGTGCTTGAAAGGATTGGAGAGGTGGCTTACAAGCTTGCATTTCCACCTAGTCTATTGAGTGTTCATCTGGTGTTTCATGTTTTCATGCTTTGAAAGTATTTCGGTGATCCATCTCATGTTTTGGACTTCAACACGGTTCAGTTAAATGGGGATATGACTTATGATGTGGAGCCGGTGGCCATTTGGATCGGCATGTTCGAAAGTTGAGGTCAAAGAATATAGTTTCAATGAAGATGCAATGGAGAGGTTAGCCAGTCGAGGAGGCTACTTGGGAGATTGAGCGAGCGATGCGGAGCAGCTATCCACACCTATTTGAGACTCCGAGCATGATTCTAGACCTGTTCGAGTACGAATATTTGTTTAAAGGGGGAGAATATAATAACCCGGCCGGTCATTTTGAATATTGTAGCCTCGTCCCCACATTTATTGCTTATTTTATGTTCTTTTGTTGTAATGTAACTTGTTGGGGTGGTTGGTTTGGTTCTAGGAAAGTTTCAAAATTAATTGGGACACTTATTCCTAAGGTAGGAAGCCTTAGTTGAAAGAGTTAACCGGATGTTGAATTATGTGTAAATGACTCCAGAATGGAGTTTTGATGGTTCAAATACCTTCGTATGGTAATTTTGGAGTTAGGAGTGTGTCCGAATATTGATTTGGAGGTCCGTATATGATTTTGGTTGAATTGGCGAAAGTTCGAGAAGTTAAAGTTTGGTAAGTTGAAAAGTTTGACCGAGAGTTGACTTTTAGGTTACCGGACTCAGATTTTGGTTTTGGAAGTTGGAATAGGTCCGTTGTGTCATTTGTGACTTGTGTGCAAAATTTGAGGTCAATCGGAGTTGATTTGGTATGTTTCGGTATTGGTTTTAGAAGTTGGAAGTTCAATAGTTCATTATGCTTGAATTGGGGTTCGATTTGTGTTTTTGATGTTGTTTGATGTGATTTGAGGGTCCGACTAAGTTCGTATGATGTTTTAGGATATGTGGGTATGTTTAGATGGGGTCCAGGAGGGCCTCGGGTGAGTTACAGGTTGATTAAGTTTAGTCTTGTAGAGCTGCAGATTTTCTGGTGTTTGATTTCCTTATACGCATTTGCGAAGAGTATCTGGGTGGCAGGTGAAGTGTTTTCTTCGCGTTCGCGAAGGTATAATGTGTTTGTTCATCGCTATAGCGAGAGGGAACTCGCATTCGTGTAGAAGGACGAGGCAGATGGGGCACCAGGCCTGTAAGCCTTCGCGTTCGCGGGAGTTGTTTTGCGCTCGCACATGCCTGTGTTCATTGGTCATCGTGATCGCAAGGGAGGTCTCGTGTTTTCATAGTAGGATTTTGGGCAGCTGAGGATATTGTGATTCGCGAACGCGAGTCACTTTCCGCGTTCGCGAAGAAGGATATCTGGGAAGCAGATATTTAATTTCAAAATCGAGGGTTTGGACCCATTTTTTATATTTTGGGCTAGAGACCTCGGTTTTGGGCGATTCTTGAAGGGACTTTTAAGGGGCTGATTGGGGTAAGTGATTCTAACTCAGATTTGGTTAATATACATGAATCTATCATTGTTTTTACCATTTAAATTGTATTTTGGGTTGGAAAAATTGGGAAAAATTGTAGAAACTTCATAAACTTTATTTTGAGGATTTGAAAGGCGATTAGAGGTTGGAATTGGATGGTTTTGGTATGGTTGGAATTGTTATTCAATGGATGTTCGGATTTTATAAATTTTGTCGCATTCCAAGATGTGGGCCCGAGGTTGACTTTTTGACTTTGGTTAAAGAACTTAGCTTTATCGTATGGAATCAATTCCTATAGTTTGTATTGATTGTATTAAGTTGTTTGTGGCTACATTCGAGTTGTTCGGAGGCCAATTCGCGAGGCAAGGGCTTGTTGGGGTAGGGATTTATGCGGTTTGATGTAAGTAGCACTTCTAAACTTGGTACTGAGGGTATGAATTCCCGAACTACGTGATATATAGTTGGTGTTGAGGTGATACACATGCTAGGTGATTGGCGTGTGGGCGTGCACTGTAGTAATTGTCATTCTGTTGATTCTATGGTACTGTGTAGATATCAAATCTTGTTTTTATTCATGTAATCTCCATGTGTTATGTAATCTCCATGTGTTATAAATTTAGTTGTGATCCATGTTAGAAATCATGTTTAGGCCATATGGTGGTACTATTGGGACCCCCCGAGGTCGTTTCTGTTGTTGAATTATTTGCTTAAATTAAAATTATGTACTCAGTCACATTCATCATTTGCATATCATATCTCAGTCTCTGTCATCATTTATTATTACATCATGTATCATTGTTTGGGATGATTGGCATGAGATTTGTGAGCCCGTGAGATTGGTGAGATTGATGACTGAGTGAGGCTGAGGGCCTGCTTGTGAGTAATATTTATGGGATCGGTCTGCACGCTGCAACAAGCTTTATTAATTCATGATGGGATCAGGTTGCATGCCTCAGTATGCCATGTTGGCTTATATTAGCGCTTGGGCAGGATCCGCCTCTCCGGAGTCTAACATAGCAGCACTGAGCGTAGGTACTGTTTGAGTGCTGAGTGCGAGTGCCAAGTGCGAGTGCTGAGTGATTCAGAGTGCTGAGTGAATTGGAGTGCTGAGTGATTGAGCATGCTGAGTGAGGTTGAATACTCCGAGGGCATGAGTATAGTAGTTTATCAATGTGTTGCATTATAGGTGATATGCATATTTGACAAGTAGACATAGAGATGTAATATTCCTTATGCTAGCTATACATGGCATATTTATCAGTATTGAGCCTAAACTGTTGAACTTGAAAGCATGTCTACATTCCTGCACTGTCTACCACTGATTATGAGATTTTTCTAAGTTATTACTGTCATTTATACTGTACCTAACTGAGCTCGTCACTGCTTTCAGCCCAAGGTTAGTCCTATTACTTATTGAGTACATTGGGTCGGCTGTACTCATACTACACTCTACACTTCGTGTGCAGATCCAGGTACATCTGGACCCAATGGTTGCTAGATTTGGAGCATTACCTGCTTGGAGACTTTTGAGGTGGCTGCTTTAGCGTCCGCAGACCTCGACTCTCCTTTTTTTCAATTTATTTAGCATTGTTCTATCTTTCCAGAGAAGTTTTGACTGTGTTGACATTTAGTAGCTCATGTACCCAGTGACACCCGGATTTTGTATTTGAGTTGCAGTTATTCTTATTGATTATTATGAGATGTTTCACTTTTAAACTTATTATATCATGTTTTCAATTTAAAATGCATAATTATTTGTGATTGTCGGCTTGACTAGTACTGTGATAGGTGCCATCACGACATGTTTAGATTAGGGTCGTGACAACTTGGTATCAGAGCCTAGGTTACATAGGTCTCACGAGTCATGAGCAGGCTTAATAGAGTCTTGCGGAACAGTACGGAGACGTCTGTACTTATATTCGAGAGGCTACCGAACCATTAGGAAAACTTCACTTTCTTGTATTCTTGTCGTGCGGATTTGTTGATTCCAGAAAACTAAGCTTTTATTATTCTATTCTCTCACAGATGGTGCGGACACGTGCTACCGGATCGGCCAGACGGCCACCGGTACGACTAGCTAGGGTCGCGAGAGGCTGGGGCCACGGTAAAGGATAAGGCGCAGCTCGTACAACAGCTAGAGCAGCACCTGTGGAGCCACCGGTTGATTCATCTTAGGAGCAGATACCAGATGTGGTTGAGCCGATGGGACAAGCTCAGGAACCAACTGTTCCCATTGTGATTCCAGGCTTTCGGGAGGCTTTGGCCCAGATATTGACTGTATGCACTAGCCTTGCTCAGGCGGTTTCAGTTCAGGTTGCACCAGCCATTTCTCAGGCCGATGAGGAGTGCTCAGACTCCCGCCGTTCGTACTCCAGAGCAGGGGGTTTAGGTACTTCAGACACCGGGGGTACAACCAGCCTAGCTTGTTGCAGTTGCTCAGGCCCAGGTGCATCCACCTATGAATGATGAGGAGCAGAAGAGGCTAGAGCGGTTTGGGAGGCTCAGGCCTCCAACATTCAGTGGGGCTGAGTCAGAGGATGCTCAAGACTTTATAGACATGTGCCAGTGGATTCTTCGTACGGCGGATATTCTGGAGACTAGTGGAGACTCATTTACTACTTTTCAGCTATTGGGGGAAGCCTTCAGATGGTGAGAGGCCTATGCGTTGAGCAGACCAGCCGGCGCGGTACCACTTGCATGGCATGAGTTCTTAGTTCTCTTCTTAGAGAAGTTTGTTTCACAGACCCGCAGGGAGGAGTTGCGTAGGATGTCTAAGCAGCTACGCCAGGAGGGTATGTCCGTGACCCAGTATGAGATGAGATTTTCAGAGTTGGCTTGTCACGCGATCTGGTTGGTTCCTACTGAGAGGGAGATGATTAGGTGGTTCATTGATGGCCTCAACTATGGAATGCGCTTTGTCGTGACTCGGGAGATTGCATCAGGTGCTAGGTTCGACGAGGTGGTTGATATCTCTAGGCGGCTAGAGCAGGTCCGTAGTCAGGAGCGTGAGGAGTGGGAGGCCAAGAGGCCTCGTGGTTCAGGTGGTTTCAGCAGTGTTTCTTCTGGAGGGCAGTCCCACCACAGTAGGGGTCGTCCTTATAGGACCGCTCAGATATCTCATTCGATTCGTCGTGGTGCATCAGCTAGCCATGGTTCATACAGTGCTCGTCCGGTTCATCGTGGCGCATCAACTAGCCATTTTTGCACTGTGTACAACTGATTATGAGATTTCTCTGAGTTATTACTGTTATTTTCCTGTCATATTTGTACTGTTATTATCTTGATTTGGATTGTACCTAACTGAGCTCGTCACTTCTTTCAGCCCAAGGTTAGTCTTGCTACTTATTGAGTACATTGGGTCAGTTGTACTCATACTACACTCTACACTTCGTATGTAGATCCAGGTACATCTGGACCCGGTGGTTGCTAGACTTGGAGCATTGCCTGCTTGGAGACTTTTGAGATAGCTATTTTGGCGTCCGTAGACCTCGACTCTCCTTCTTTTTAGTTCATTCAGCATTGTTCTATCTTTCCAGACTGTTGTATTAGAAGTTTTGACTATGTTGTCATTTAGTAGCTCGCGTACTCAGTGACACCCGGATGTTTGGGGATTTTGTATTTGAGTCGCAGTTGTTCCTCTCGGTTATTTATGAGATTTTCACTGTTAAACTCAGTAGATCATGCTTTTAAATTAAAATGTGTAGTTATTTTGTGATTGTCGACTTACCTAGTACTGTGATAAGCGCCATCACGACATATTGAGATTTGGATCGTGACAAAAATACTTGACTAGATATGTAAAGAATAAAGCGTAAAAAGGTTTGTCAAGATGTAAAAGTATAAAGGAATATTGATTTTTTATGACAAAAAAAAATTAAGACCATATAAGAAAGACCTTAGAATTTGTTTTAAAAGAATTAAATAGATAAATGAATATTAATAACAATGCATATATAGACAATCAAACAAAAATACAAAGAGGCTATGAATATTATAAACCATGTACAAAAATAGCCTTTAAAATAATAACTCATGGAGAATGTTGGTAATTATCGGGTTAGACCCAAATGGATGTAGCAATTGAATTAATCCTAAATATGGTAGACTCAATTATGATTTTACAAGTTATGTTTACTTGAAGTAAAATAGTCAAAATAATTTACAAAGAGATTGATTTAAAAGAAATATGTTAATATTGTTGTAAAAAAAGGTAAAATTCCTATTTTTGAAAAGGAAACAACGTGCCTTTCATTTATGTATGCAACTAATTCAATTAAGTATGCGTACACTAATCCTAATTAATTGACTAAGTTGTAAAATATATATTTGACATTCTAAATTTGTATAGACAACCTTGCAAGAATCAGTTAACACACAATGTAGTAGGTTGGCGGATTATTATCTAGATGCAACATACTCTAAGAGTTTAACAACAGATAAATATCATAGTAAACAAATAATACGACATCTATCCACGATTTCACTATACTTGCTATTTTGGATACATCCTAGAATAGGTAGTGCGAAGCGGGGAGCTTGACGAGAATTTATCTTTCTATCTTCGAGTATCATCTTCTGAAAGTAACTCTATATGGTACAACAACAACAACAACAACCCAGTATAATCCCACTAGTGGGGTCTGGGGAGGATAGTGTGTACGCAGACCTTACCCCTACCCTGGGGTAGAGAGGCTGTTTCCAAATGACCCTCGGCATCCTTCCCTCCAAGAACTCCCCACCTTGCTCTTGGGGTGACTCGAACTCACAACCTCTTGGTTGGAAGTGGAGGGTGCTTACCATCA
>AWOL01S0033770.1:141681-155946 GCA_000715115.1 Nicotiana otophora
CCACTAGTGGGGTCTGGGGAGGGTAGTGTGTACGCAGACCTTACCCCTACCCTGGGGTAGAGAGGCTGTTTCCAAAATAACCCTCGGCATCCTTCCCTCCAAGAACTCCCCACCTTGCTCTTGGGGTGACTCGAACTCACAACCTCTTGGTTGGAAGTGAAGGGTGCTTACCATCAGAGCAACTCACCTCGCAAAACAAGAAAGTAAAGTTATTAATAAAATAACATAAAGCAAAAATGTATTAAACGACATATTTTTTAAATGATTTTTGTTTATAAATATTTTTTGTTTTTGAAAAATTGTTCTTGAAAAGGATCAATGTTTTTTGTTTTTTTGAAAGATTGTTTGAAAATAGTTTGAAAATAGTTTGAAAATATTTTGGAAAATTATTTTTGGAAAATAGTTTTGGAATATAGTTTTGGAAAATGGTTTTAAAAAAAAAATAGGAGGCTCATATATGTGTTTTTCATTTCTGACTAGACATGAGAACGGGAACCGTCTCGGTTGCGACTTCGGTGGCCAACTATGTCGCCCTCCATAGGTTGTTGGTTCGCGTTCTCATCTTTTCTTTTTCGATATTTATCATCACCACCTCGTTATTATAGAGCCCAGTCTGGAGGGTCAATTCAGGGCGTTGTGGCCTCAAAAATTTATTCTCATCAGCCAGGTGTAGCAACTGTTCGAATCAGTATATCAAAATTGTATTAAGGGGTTACAATGCCTTGAAGGTCTGAAACTTTCATACACAACGAAGTATAATTTCGTTCATCTTATACAAAAACCGGTACAAAATAGCAATGAAAGTATCAAACTTTCAACAATGTCACAGCGGTAGTAATAGCGACAAATGGCCAAGACATTGACACTGGCAGTATCTTCAGCACCCCCAATCAACCAAAATAATCAGAACAATCAGAAACCCAAAGCAACAGTACCGAACAAAGGCTAAGCAAGGTCTCAAGCATGCCAAAATAGAAAAATTACAGTAGTGTTGATCCTTCAGAAAGCTAAAATAGTTCCACTAGTTAACGAGTGTAGGAGAATCAATAACAACCCAAAAATCATAAGAACATAAATATGGTTGCCGGTGTTTATAGGGTCGCCGGAATATGTAACGAAGGTCGGATAGGAAAATTCCGGCGAACTTTACAGCCAAAATGAAACTCAGAAAATCACACGCTCCTCCTCGCTGGAGCCGCTACTCAATGATGGCCAGAACCAAAGCATCCATCCACAGGAAACAAGGCAGCAAAGATCGCCGGCAAAGTTCCGGCCAAATTCCAGCCAACCCGGTAATCGAACACCTTACTATGTCTTTTATTTTTTATTAGATCTGAAAGACATATAAAAAATATACTCAGAAGTAAAGAAGGGATATCACGTCGAGGGACATATTCGGTCAGATCAGTCCATTCGAAGGGTAGATCTGATTTTTCATTGAAGGTCGCCGGTGGTTTCCTGGTGACATTGGATTTGCAGCAAGGAGAAAGAGTGAGAGAGGGAAGAGAAGATGAGCCAACGTGGGGATATAGTCGCTGGCCGTTTGGTTTTCCGGCAGTGACACCGAGAAAGAGATGAGAGCTTCTCCTTTGAAGGATGACTGTTGTAAGCTCTGAAATGAGCGAATGAGAGACCTAGTATTATATTAGATCTTTTTTAGGTTAAAAACTGATAGGGGTGTATGGTGTAGTGTATTATAGGTAAAAATATAAAATGTGGGGTGTAGGATAGAAAACTTGGACCACGTTTTGAAATAAAAAATAGGTAAAATATAAAAGAAAATACATGGTCAAAAATGAAGGAAAGTCATGTCACATTGATATCATGTCACGTCGATGTCATGTCGCATCAATATTTAGTCACATTAAATGCCTTATCACATCGGATGTTGACGGAGTATTGAATTTGACCAGACTTGATCCGTATTCTAAAATTAATCCTACTGGCTTCCATATAATTAATATATTATGCCACAAATTAAAAAAGTAATTATTTAATTAGAAAATTGGCTTGTAGTATTTATTTAAAAATGTAACTACTACAATGTGTTGTAGTAATTATTATTTTATTTTTTGAAAGACAATAAATTGATAGAATATCCTAATATTTGAAAATAGGACAATTATCAATAAATTGCTTAAAATTTAGAAAAATGCACAAAACAACAATATTTAACTAATTGCAATAAAATGATAAAAATTCTCATATTTTGTAAAAATAGAAATAATTATTGATAAATTGCATTATAGCTAAAAGAATGTGCAAAACACTACATTTTATCATTTTTTGACAAGGAAGCCAGTAGGGTTTAATTTTTAAATACGGAGGGTCAAAATTGAGTGTCAACAAACATCACCAAGGGTTGAAGGCCTGGACCGATGGGTTCAGAAGATTATGAACATCACTATGCCAGAGACCCGCCAGTAGAAGGAGTTGGCCCCCAAATACGGGTGGAGGGTCAAGAACCACGGTAAGCTAACTCTTCATTCATTCTACCTTTGTACATAAGAAAACCTGCTAACCCTACCTTTTTGTTTGATTCTGGTCTCATGCAGGGTTCCGTTTTCTGCCTTGAGGAGGATGTTTTGGTCGATCCCGCAGAGGCTAGGAGGTTGTTGCAGGAGGCTCTCACCAGGATCGGTGCCCTCGGGTTTGCTTCTAGTGCAGGTGCTTTCTCTTGGAGGCGACGTTCTTCCTCGACCGGGGTAAAAATAAGAAATCAAAGAAAGCCATGCCCGAGCCAGCCGCAACCACTGTGTTTATTGATGATGATGGCGAAGCTAGTGATGGAGAGGCTTCCCTCCATAGGAGACAATGATCTTCATTAGATCAACAGAATGCTCACGCTGGAGAGCTTAAAACCCCAACCGAGGGCGAGCTCTGGGAAGAAATGGATTTGGTGGAGAATGTTGATTCTCCCTTTTCGGTCCCAGTTGTTGCTTCCGGTCCTATGAGGTCGGATACCGGGCCTCTTCTGCCTTCATTGGTGAGAAACTAACAAACAACATTGCTTCTAACACAGCTGCTTCTCAACCTACAACACTATCAACTTCATATCCATCTACACCAGTTGTGCCTTCATCACCGGCAACTGCTTCATCTCCTCCGCCGATCGCAGACGCTTGAGAGGAAGATATCCCTCCTCCTCAGTCTCCTGACCACAGGAATTTGGGGAATAACTTTTCACCCCCTTCCGCAGATCCCTAAGGGAGGAGGAGCGTCTTTCTCTCGATCTCAAAAGAAAATACACTCTCTTTCAGAGGAGTGTATGTTGAATAATGCCATGCACAATGCAGCAGCGGTACAATACTTATTTTTTACTGCTTATGTCTATTCATTTTGTTACAACAGGGTTTCTAACTTTGATCTTTGTTCCATAAGCCAACTTCCTCGCTTTCAAGGGTCTTCAGGATGATCCTTGACAATGAGGGACTTTCGTCCGAGCGGGATCAACTATTGGCCGAGAGGAAGTAACTCGCTGCACGCCTCCCGGTACTAGATGCGAAGGCTGCTAAAGCGGTCGAGCTTGAGGCTCGGTTGCAATAGAGTGAGCAAGAGATGATGGCTCACGGTCAAGAAGCCACTCATCTACATGCACAACTTCAGGATACAAAGGCTAGGTGGGCCTAATCTCAAGATGAATATCTTGCTGCTACCGAGCGCGAGTCTGCCTCCATTAAATGAGCAAATATTTTGGAGGCGGCTTTGATTTCCAAAGCTGAAGTGCATGTTGCTGCCGAGGAGAAGCGGCCCAGATGGAAGATAGGTATAAGAAGATCATGGAACAAAATAAGGTTCACATAACCATAATTTGTGATCTCGATCTTAGACTCATTGCCATGAGATCAGAGCGGGATTGCTTTTTGACCGAGATTGATAGGCTTAAAGAAAACCTTCAGCACCAAGGTGATTCTCTCATCATTGAAAAAAATACTCTATGTACCATATGAGGAGGAAAACCTTAGAAAAGCCAAATCGAGCATTATTGATATTGACGATGAGATCGCCAAGGGCCGAACGCAGGAGTAAATGCTCGAGAACGTCTCCCGGCTCAGCCTGATGCAACTGACTCTTCTAGTGTCGGTTCTGAGTTCTCATGAACCGAGGAGAAACTTGAAGAGAATAACGATGAAGGTCAAGATCCTACGCCGGCGGCAAATATGCCTACTTCTCCCGGGGGCATAAATGTTTCTCTTCCCTCGAGTTCCGGTGGCGATAAAGTTTAGCCTTTTTGCTTTATTTTATTTTGTTGTTTTCCTTTTGTATTTTTGTACTTATGTTGTTTGGCATGTTTGATAAATAAAAAGGACCTATTGTTTAAGAATTGCGCAAAGTTCATTCTTTTTGCGTCGAATTAAGTAAGGCTTCGGGTGTGTTTTCTTCCGATAGCCTTTGGGTTCCGGGCACAAACTCTTCTGGAACCAACCTTTTACTATGAGGATTTTATAAGAGAGGGCTCTCATATGTTTACGATGCTCTTGAAGAGGACGTCTCATATTAATTCCGGCACTAACATTTGAAGTTTTCAAATAACTTTTAAATGATAAAATTAGTCATTGTTTGGACACGAAACAAGATAAAAATAAAAGTACTTCATTTTTATTCCTTCTATATTCAAAGTACATAAGCATTCGTTTGCTAAAAAATAAAAATAAAAATCCAATGCATGTGGCTAACTTGTACAACTTATTTCTACGGGACTAGTTGTGCAGTCCCCGGTCCCGATGAGACATTAGTGTTCCCGGGTCTCGCAGTCCCGGTTTTCGTGGCAATCATGTTGCCGCATTCTCGTACTATTCCCCCGCCCCCAGTGTTCGAATGTGAAGTATGCGAATTGGAACACTGGAGGTCTTTCTCTTCTGATGAAAAACACTTGTGAAAGATTGAATAACCTTTGGTCCAATGGCAAGTTTTACTTTCCATTAGAAATTTGCCATCGAGCCAAAGACTATCTAACCATACCTTAATGGTTTGTCCTTTCAATACTTTGTCATTTAATGGTCTTAACTCTTCTGGCGATGTTTCCTTCATAGTATATTTTCTATTGCTGCCTCATTAAAAACCTTGCCAGAAAAACCCATTTGGGACAAAAACTGGGCGAAGGGACAAAGAATGCAGCACATACTTTCAGTATAATCCAGATCCATCAGTAGTAATATCTTTTGAGGTGAGGCATGTTCCAGTTGCTCGGCATTTTGACTCCGTCTTGGTTCCCTAGTTCGTATGACCATTTTCCGATGATAGTTGAAACTCGATAGAGGCCTTCCCATATCAGACCCAGCTTTATCGCGTTAAGATCACAGATGTTCTAAGTTACTTTCCTCAAACCCATGTCTCCCACTTTAAAATCACGGAGATTGGACCTTCGGTTATTTTATATTTCCATCCTTTATTTCTTATCCACCATTCTTATATGTGCTAAGTCCCTGCGTTTGTCAAGCAGCTCCAGTTTGACCAGCAATACCTCATTATTTACTTCTTCATTCGCCCGGAAGTACCATAAGGTCGGTTCTCCTACTTCCACCAGGATCAAATATTCTGCATTGTATACGAGAGAGAGAAATGTGTCTATCCCGTGCTCGACTTGGCCGTCGTTCGGTATGCCTACAGCACTTCCGGTAGCTCTTCGAGCCACTTGCCCTTGGCTGCTTCGAAATATCTTTTTGAGGTTTTGAATAATCACCTTATTGATTGATTCCGCCTGCCCATTTACACTCAGATGGTATGGTGCAGATGTGATTCTTTTAATTGAGGTCTTCAAGAAATTTTGTGACCTTGGAGCTTATGAACTATGGTCCATTATCGCATGCAATTTCTTCGGTATTCCGAACCGGCAAATTATGTTATCCCATAGGAAATCGACCACTTCGCGCTCACCGATCTTTTGGTAAGGACTTGCTTCACAGGACCCGGTGGCAGCGGCCCAACTATATTCATCCCCTTATTCATAAATATCCATGGGGACAGTACCGAATGTAGTAGTTCTGCCGGTTGGTGTACCAACGGTGCATGGAATTGACACTTGTCGAATGCCTTCGCGTCTTGTTCCTTCTGAGGCCAATAGTATCCTGCTCTAACTAATTTTAGCACCAACGAACCTACATCAAAATGATTCCCGCAAATCCTTTCATGAACCTCTCTCATGATGTAATCGGCCTCTGAGGCTCCTAAATATCAGGCCAACGGGCCTTGGAATGACCTTCTATATAGCTTCCCCCCCCTAAAAAAGTTGTAGCGAGCTACTTTGGTGCGGAGTGCCCGGGACGCATTCGAGTCTTCAGACAGACTAGGTTGGTTGTATTTACTTCACAATAACCGTTCATATCCAGTACCGAATGCATAAGCTGCATGACAGTACTGGAATCTGATCCCTTCATTTCTGTGGACAACCCCAAATTGGCTAATGCATCTTCTTCTATATTTTATTCTCTCGGGATGTGGGTGATCGACCACTCCCTGAACTGTGTGAGAAAAGTTTGAACTTTAATCACATAATGTTGCATGCATTCCTCCTTTGTGTCAAAGATCCCATAAACTTGGTTTACCACCAGTTATGAATCACATTTGATCTCTATGGACTCGGAGCTAAGTCCACGGGCCAATTCAAGTCCTTTCTCCTCCCGGACTAGAACGGCACTTACCGCTACCTCCGAGACCACAAAGTATATCAGCAACTGTTCACCTTCCTCCGGCTATGATAGTAGAGGAGGGCTTGATAGATAATGTTTCAGGTCTTTTAGGGCTTGTTGGCATTCTGGAATCCATTCGAAGTTGTTCTTTTTCTTCAGAAGTGAGAAGAAGTGATGACATTTTTCCAAAGACCAAGAAATGAACCTGCTTTGAGCGGCCAATCTCCCGGTTAGCCTTTTGACTTCTTTCATGCTTGTCAACTAGTCTGGGATGTCCTCGATGGCTTTGATATTATCGAGATTTACCTCGATCCCTCTTTGTGACACCAGGAAACCCAAGAATTTATCGGAGCTAACTCCGAACGCATATTTTTCGGGGTTGAGCTTCATGTTATGTTTTCTTAGGATATCGAAGGTTTCCTGGAGGTGTTTTAAATAGTTACATGCATTCAAATACTTGACCATCATATCATCTATGTATACTTCCACAACTTTACCTATTTATTTTTTGAACATCTTGTTCATGAGCCTCTAATAAGTGGCTCCAGCGTTTTTAAGCCCGAAGGGCATCACATTATAACAATATGTACCGAAGTTCATTATGAACAAAGCTTTTTCCTGATCCTCTGTGTTCATCTTGATTTGATTGTACCCGAAATAGGCATTGAGAAAACTCATTAACTCGTGCCCGGCCGTGGCGCCAATCATTTGATCAATGTTCGGCAATGGGAATGAGTCTTTCGGGCATGCCTTATTCAAGTCCTTATAATCTACGCACATTCCAAATTTATTATTCTCTTTTGGAACTACCACTACATTAGCTCGCCAGTCGGGATACTTTACCTCCCGTATTGAATCGATTTCAGGTAAACGAGTTACCTCCTCTACAACTAACTTGTTTCTGACCTCGGCTATTGGGCGCTTCTTCTGCCTTACCGGTGGGATGCTTGGGTCCATTCTTAGCTTGTGCATGGCCATCTCTAGCGGGATACATGTCATATCCGCGTGCGACCATGCAAAATAGTCAACGTTAGTTTTAAGAAAATCGATAAATCCTGACCTGAGCTCGGGGTTGAGTCCTGTCCCCAAGTGAAATTTTCTCCCCGGGAATTCTTCGAACAAAGCTTCTGCCGTGGACTTGGTCGCGTCTGTTTCTTTCGGTACCTAAAAATATCTTGGTACCAGATGGGATTCCGACGACTCCTCCCCTTTCTCATCTCCGCTTGGTTCGGGAGTATGTGTCGGTTCCTGTAATTGCTATATGTTGAATTCCTTCCCTTTACTGCTGGAAATTGATACCACTTTCATTTCCCTTACTGCCGGTAAATCTCCTCTTATTTGCTTGATTCCCTCCAGAGTCGGGAATTTCAGTAGTTGGTGATATGTTTATGGTCTGGCCTTCTTCTCATGTAATCATGGTTTGCCTAGAATTATGTTGTAGCCCATGTCGCTGTCCACCACTTCAAATAAGGTGGTCTTCGTGACACCTTCGGTATTTGTGGGCAACAAGATTTCCCCCCGGATTGTCACACTCGCTAAGTTGAACCTGGCGAGAAGCTTTGTTGCCGGAATGATGCTTTCGGTAAGTTTGGCTTGTTCCAACACCCTCCATTGAATGATATTGGATGAACTTCCTAGGTCAACCAAATCACGTTTGATTTTGAAATCTAGAACATTAGGAGAAATTACCAGGGCAACGTTGTGCGGCAAAAGAAGTCTATCGGCGTCTTCTTTTGTGAAGGTGATGTCATCTTTGGCGACTTCCCGGAGTCTCTTACTATGAGTCACTGATACCTTTGTCTTCTTGGCTGCCGAGAAAGTGACACCGTTGATCTCCTTCCCTCAAAAACCATGTCGGTAGTAAGTCGAGAAGGGTTTTCCCCTATATTTGAGGGTTTTGTATTGTCTCGGTTGCGGCTGTAATTGTTCTTGGCCCGATCACTTAAGAATTCCCTGAGATGGCCATTCTTCAACAGCGTTGCCACCTCCTCGTGCAGATGCCGCCAGTCCCCAGTTCGGTGGCCATGTGTTCCATGATATTCGTACCATAAATTAGGATCCCTCTGGCTGGGTCAGATTGTATTGACCTCGGGAATCGTGTTTCCTTGATGTTTCTCACTGCCGATACCAGCTCCACTACACTAACATTGAAATTATACTCTAACGGCCTGGGATAAATGGAATCCTGAGAACCCGATACCTCTTTGTCCTACAATGACATGTTGTTTTGGCTGCAGTCACTACTTCTATTTGGGGCGAACCTATCCGCCGATCGGAACCCTTAACTGTCGTGTCCTTCGGCACTCTCGTAGGGCAAGAATCGGCCCTTAGATGATCATCGATCTGCATCAAAATCATTTTTCGATATATCCCTGTTCTTTTCTTGATCCCGACCCTTGATTGACGCCGGGAACCCGAGCTGATCATCTTATATCCTTATCTTTGATTCATAACGGTTATGGACATTCGCCCATGTGGTTGCTTGGAACTCAAGCAGGATTTCTTTCAGCTTTCGGGTGGTGTCGTAGCTCCTCGGGTTCAACCCCTTAGTAAATGCCTCAGTTGCCATTCATCTAGCACGGCCTGTAACAACATTCTTTCCATCTGGAATCCGATCACGAACTCATGCATCAATTCGGACTCTCCTTGTGGAATTATGAATATGTCCGCCTTCCGGGACTAGAACTTCTTGGCCCCGGCATGGGCCTTGATGAGAGAATTTGTGAGCATCTCAAAGGAATCTATTGAATGTTCAGGTAGGAATGAATACCGTGTCAAGACCCCCTTCGTGAGGGTTTCTCTGAATTTCTTCAGCAGGACCGACTCAATCTCATGTTGGGCAAGTCGTTTCCTTTCACCGTAGTTGTATAAGTTGTGATGTGCTCCTGAGGGTCTGAAGTCCCATCATACTTTGGTATGTCCGGCATTTTGAACCGTTTCAGAATCAACTCTGGTGTTGCGCTCGGTTTGAACGGCAATTGGGTGTACTTCTTCGAGTCCAGGCCCTTCAACACCGGTGGTGCGCCTGAAATTTGGTTTATTCGAGCGTGGAACTCTTTCGCATTATGATCTATCCGCTCATTTATTTCCCTCATGAATCTCATGAGTTCAGTTTTGAAGGGATCATTGTCGTTGTTGTTACCTGATCCGTTGTCGATCCCCCCCCTCCCCCCGGCTCCGTCGAAGAAGATTTCACCCCTCGGGGGTGTTGTTATCAACTTTTTGAGTTGTTTGATCTGCAGGAGTGCCGGGAGGAACCAGGCCTCTTCTATTCGCATTGTTGGAAGCACTTGACAATGCATGCTTTAGTTCCGTCATGGCCTGGTCTTGCCTTGAGAGATGGCTCATGATGGCCTTTTGCTGCTCCCTCAAGATCCTTACCGTTTTCGCAACGTGCTCATCCTCAGTGTCATCATGAGTTGTGTCTCCCGCACATGTCGGGGATATCGCCCGCCATGGACCGGATCGAATCCTCATGTTGAGGCAGATTTTCTTGTGCCTCAACGTTGTGTGTGATGTTGACATCGCTAGCTGCCATCCTTTTCGATTTTTTCTATGAAACAATGAATCAAACAAGTTAGTAATAGATATAAGGATGAACTCAATTACGCACATGTCTAAGCCGCACGACGGGCGCCAAACTATTTACCCGTAAAACAGTACAGTTGAATTTATTGCGAGGTTTATAGACAATCGAACTAATTTGATCCCAAAATAATAAATAAATTAAATAAAAAATAAGACTTAGCGTTGAAATCGAGAGAAATATCAAGCAGCCTGGTTCCGAGAGCAAGGCTTCCGAAGACAGTAATAAGAACAATATTAGACAGAAAATAAAGTTATATTATTTAACTTGGGAATAATGTGTAGCATAAGTTTTGCCAGAGATTTCGTGTCCTACAATGATTGTTGAAGCCATTATTTATAGTTATACCTAGGGAACAAGATCCTAGGATGAAGCCCCTCTTAAATGACAATAAAGGGGGCCATTGATGAATATGTAACGGCAGGCCATGAATGCCAAAATTCTCTGCAGCGGATGCATATTAAATTCCATCTTGCGACAAACATCTGTTTGCTCCCGTTGGCCGTGTTCCCATCGGGATCTACCTGGTACCAACCGAGGTTGTTGTCCTCGATCTTGGTTTCCACTCAATTTATCTTCCGTCGACATCCAGTTTCACATATCACGTCATCATTCGAGCATTTAATATAAACCAATTTTACCCTATTCATATGTATAATATTTAGAGCATTGCAAGATTTTCTAACAATATCTACATAATGGAACTCTGATCTAGTGATCTCTTCTTTTCTTTGGATGCAAAAATAAAATAGTACGTGATAAGAAGGTAGTGGTTATTACATATATACTTCTCTAGTAACTTGTAGTCAAAAGAAGGAAAGTTATAAGTTTTATTTCTCAATTATTGAAATTTTGAAATTTTGATTTCCTCCTATATGGATAAGCGAAGATTACTCACTTAGAAATTGATTTTCAGATTGTGCAATGCATAGAGCCTCAGTAGATAAGACTGTTTCAGAAGTAGATTATAATTTCGATAGGATTTCGAACATCATTCTTATGCCCAAGAAATTAGATAAACGTATTTGCTATGCGAACATATTTTGAAGTTTCCGAGACGAGTTTAAAAGATTATTTTTCGAACATTAATACGATAGTCCTCTATATCTTCTCCACCAAATCATCAATCAATGCTTTCTTAAAGATCAATATTGTTTTTTATTAAAATAAATTCTGGTATTTACATAAAGAGAAAAGGGGGTTAGGTTGCTTCCAAGGCAGGATCCAAAGAAGGAAGTGTTTGCGTCTAAGGGATCTAGTTTCACTAAAAGCCATTTATTCCTATCATCCAAATTCTCATCCAACTTTATCGGATATGGCTAGGTACATTGCACTCTTGTACAAATTATGTATTAAAATAAAGTGAGAATTATACTCCTTATAGTAATAATAAATTAATGAAAAGGTAGGAAAAAAAATACCTAATGTGGTCAAACCACAAGGAGAGCTCATGTGAGGCATCCATTAAGATGCCAACATATCCTAATAGAAAAGAAGCTGCTTTAGCCAATTTTGAAAGGATGCCTTCCAGTCTTGCACTCAACCTACCCCAATTCTCAAGTGCATTGTATCCTATTGAATTTATTAATCCTTTTGAAAAGAAAAAGAAATTTTTAGGTAGGTTATTAATTTTTCTTGGTCACGAGAAAGAAATTTTTGTTTTAAACTCTGGGTAAGTATTAATGACACCGGATAGCCATTTTAACGGGCTGCTATTTAAGAATTAGTCAGTGCGTCTATAATTTCAGTTTTCAATTCAAATTTCGGGAAAAAATGTCTTATATTGTCATGAAGTTAAGATTTTTAGTTTAAAGGACAAAATGAGCACTGGTTAATCTCTAAATACCACTTTTAAGCCTGTTATTTAAAATATATTCACAATTTAAAATGTAATTAAAGATTAGTCAATTCACTCAAACTTCATGACTAAGTGTCCTGAATTTAAAAATTCAGGACTTAGTGTCCTGAATTTTTGAGATTCTAATTTGAAATTTAGGATTAAGTATCCTGAATTTCTGAACTACTAATTTAAAACTTAGGACATAAGATTCGAACTTTTGTACACAATTTTTGAACTTTAGGATACGATATCCTGAAGTTTGAACTTTGAGGTTTAAACTCTAGGACGTCGTGTTCTGAAGTTTGAGCGAAATTGGCTAATCTTTAAATATATTGTAAACTGTGAATATATGTTAAACATCATGCTTAAAAGTGGCTACCTAGTGTCATTTATCAGAAGTCTTGAATTTGAATCCTGGATACGTATTTGAGTCGTCTTTGTTTACGAGTGTTTTACCCAATATAATATTTTTCGACATGAATTCAAATTTAGTTGGGTCTTTAATGCGGATGCCGAACACCTGAATACTAAGTCGGGCCTTTTGTTAAGTTTTTGTTGAGACTGATATTATATCCTAATTATCCCAAAATATATCACCGCAAGTCTTTAGTCTCCGTGGAGAAATGAAATGGCGAAGTGGGTTGGTCAGGTTGGAACTTAGTGGGTCAAGTTTTTAGATATGGTAAAGGACAAAGCTCCTCCAAATAATGCAAACTCCTAATTCTCTCTTTTGTCTCTTATGCAAGGTGGGACGTATTCTTCTTTTTCACCATTGCTAAACAATCTGAGCTAAAAATCCAACAAAAATATTTAAAAATAAATATAAAAATCTAAATAAATAAATAAGAGCTTTTGATACGATATATCATTGGTTATTTGGGCCGAAACCAAACAATTCTCTCAAATTTATTATTAGAGAACCCAAAAATAGTTCTCACGAAACCAAATAATAAAAATATAAATATTGAACCTAACTTAACCTCTAGGTGATAAATTCATAATTGTCCATAATCATATATGGACAATGAACGATGTAGGACTCAACACCAAATTTAAGAACACAATGAAGAATCAGAAAATTATTGGGATTTTAAACTTGTGTAGCTTAAAGAAGGTGAATGAGAAATGGAGGGAAAATGAAATATTTGGACATTGTCCCATATCGGAGAAAGAAAAGGCTTTTGATGGGTATATATATAATTGCTCTTCTTCTAGCTCTTAAAGAGTTAAGAAAAAGGCAAGCCTCGCGCCGTCGTCGTCGCTCGCTCGGCTCGGCTTCGGTCAAAGATTGATTGATTAATCTTTGTGGACAAAATTTCTTTCAATTATTTAATTAAATAATTAACGAAAAATTCAATCCGGAGGCCCGTTTTCTTTCTCGGATTATTTTAAATATATTTTTCCCGCAACATTTCAAACACACCTTTTCCAACAGCCATGGTTGTTTTTGAAAGGCTGCAAACCTTTTCAGAAATAATGCCAGCAACTCTATAAATAGAGTTTGAATCCCAGAATCTTTCCTTACGAAATTTTCTGAGCTTCTTCTTCTTCTTCTTCTGCACAATATTTTCCAGTATGTTTTACGACCATTGAGTGGTTCGCAGTTCATCAGAGTTTTGGTACCAATACACTGGTGAGTTAAATCGTTCTATCCTGGGAGGATATATTCCAGCACCTCGGGTACTTGAGGGGAATAATTTTCTTAAGGACACACTGTGTATTCAGTGGGCTTGATTTATTCCTATACTGTTTCTTTTTGTTTTTCAGAATCTATTTCTTTAAACAACTACTACTAACTTTCTGTTTTGTTTTTTCAGAAAGTTTAATTGTTTATTACAGCAATACAGAATAATAACAATCTTAAGGAAATTATTTTTTTTATATTCTGTATTTTGTTTGTGGAGATTAAAACCTGTGTGATTTTCTACTCATTCTGGATTTTACTATTCTGATTTGAAGATATAAAAACTTTATCAGAGTATTGAAATTCGTAAGACGATTTGAAGAACATAAAAACTTCATCGTTTTTCTGTAAAACAGTATATAGAAACTTCGGTTTTATTTATTATACATACTTTTTTTTTTAATAACAGTATTGTGTACTGTTCTGATTTTGCCATTAATTGAACTCTTCTATTGTTTACAGCGAGAAATGGCAATTGATAACGGAAATTCTTCTGCGACTATTGCGGCAACGACGATAGCCTCGT